>MKEJ01097268.1:0-10408 GCA_001753735.1 Embelia ribes | reverse complement strand
AATTTTGTAATTTTATTTGCAAAGTTATATTTTTGTAGCTTAAAAGCCTAAAATTATTCTTTACACCCCTAAAATAAGCATTAGATACTCTTGTTCCAAAACAAACCATGTGCTACTCAAACTCTAGAGCAAATCTCCTTGTGTAAGAAAGAAGCCAAACCAATTGAATATTCCCGAATAAAAACGTAAAAAATAACTCCCGTAGATTGAAGTGAAACAAAATTTTTGACTAGTATATTATATACACCTCATAATCAAGTGAGCTAAATACCAATAAAGTCAAAACAACAAAAAGTAAATGGAGAATAAAAACAAAAGAGAATCTTTCTAACATATTTCTTGGAGAGCAAATTCTGTTATAAATACTTCATGGGGAGTATTGGAAAGGAAAAAAAGATGGGTAAACTCTATCTCTAGATTATTTTCATACACATTTCATATATATTTGATATCCATATTGCATAGTGGGCTAATATTGAGCGTCAGAGAGCCCACGGCCGGGCAACCCCTAGTCGTGGAGCCTAAAGTAGCAGGCGCTTAGTGCGTGCATGGATAGATCCCGAGAGTCATATCCAAACTATTTTTTGATGATTCAACCAAAAAATTGTATTTGATTTATTACCAATATTTTCATATAATAAAAATCATCACTTTGTCAATTGGCGCTATTTATGGGAATCATTACAATTTTTTAAGTTCACGAGCCATAAAAAAAATAAAAAATAAAATGAGCTTCTCCACCTAGTCTCCCTCGGTCATATTTTTACATCACCAGATAGCTACATGACTTCTATATTCTCCTCTTTTCAACTCTAAAAAATAAAACATAAAATAAAATACCATATTTGCTTTACCAGATGTAAAAAAACACTTTCAATGGAAAAGAGAACACATTTAGTCATCGGAAGCCCTACACCATTGAGGCCCACCTATGCCCAAAGTCCAAGGCCGTAACCCCCTAGCCTAAGGTTAAAAACTCAGAACCTGAGGTCAAACATTTGAGTTGGAACCGACATCCCTCCTCTCTGACCGAGCACCGACTCTCCTCTCTAGTCGAGTTCCCACCCTCCTCTCCGGCCAAGGTACAACCTTCATCTACCCTGAGGTCACCTCTGATGTTTGCTCGAGGAGCCGAGCCAATACCCAATGCAGTGCCCAAGCTTGTTTATGATATCAACCCTGAGTAGCCGAGGTCCGGAACCGAAGGCCAGTTCCGAGGTTCAAAGCCGAAGTCTAAATCAGAGTTCCCAAGGTCCAGAGTTGAGGTACCAAGCCAACCTCAAAGCCGAAGCGAGAGCCCAACATCAGAGCCGAAGTCAGTGCCGAAACTTCAGGTCAGAGACCTCATTGCCCGACCTCGGTACTTGACCTGAAAGTCTGACCTTAAAGCCGAAGCAAGTGCCCGACCTTTAAGCCGAATCCAGTGTCAGAGCCTATGGCTGGAGCTCCCGAGTCCCATGTCAAGACCAACTCTAGAGCCCAGACCCCAAGCCTCGTGCCCAAGCCAGCTCCAGAGCCTCATGCCTAAGGCCAACTCCCAAACCCCGTACCTGAGGCCAGCTCCCGAGCCCCGCTCCCAAGGTCAGCTCCCGAACCTAACGCTTGATGCAAACTCCTAACCAACCCCAATACCTGAAGCCATCTCTGAGGCCAACCACCGCCCAAGGCACACACTCGAAGCCAGCCCCAAGGCTTAGACCCCGAAGACAGCCCCAGGGCCAAACCTGAGGCCAAACCCCAAGGAAAGCCCCAATATATCTAAAGCATTGTTCAACCCAAGCTCGAGGTCAACTCGTCTTCCTTCGAGGTCCGAACCTTCTTCGGCCGAGGCCCGAACCTCCACTCTGCTGCCGAGGCTTGGACCTCCACTCCATATCTGAGGCTTGAACCTCCTAGCCCATTAGAGTTTAGACTATCTCCACTAAAATGTTTTTGCCAACTAGACCATTTCAAATGAGCCAGATCCCAGTCATCGCCCGAACCCCTATTCCATCTGAGCTTTGCATCATTTGGCCAGTCAAAAAACAAGCATACCTAAAGTCCGAAGTTATCCAAGGCCCAATCTGGAGTCTTCCTTCTCCAATAGCCGAGTACAACAAAGCATAAATAAGGGACATTATTTCCCTTTTCTATTTTATTGAACTATATGGCAAACCAAGAAGATAGGGAAAGAGGGTGAATTGGTTTTCTTTAAAAAATAAATATGACACCGCAATATATAGTGGTTCGAAATCCGATAATGAATCGGTAGGACTCCTACGTTCACTCTTCAAGGTTGTACGCCTTAAACTCCATTTAGCATGAAATGTAAATCTTTACATCCTAAAGGACCAGTTAATCTTCCGGATTCTAACCGTAACCGAAATTAAGTAGTTTATCAGATACTACTTGAAGCCTAACCCTTGAGCTACCCGAGTTTCCTAGTTCAAGCTTGTACTCACAATCTAAGTACAATCACTATCGAACTACAAAAAAACTCACTCAAGAGAGAAATTAGACGTTTATAAACCACTTTCAAAGATTATAACAAAGTTTAATGTATAAATTTTACTTAATAAAACCCTTACAAACTAATATCAAAAGTTATACAAGTATGAGAACAATTGAAAGGCAACTTTAAGCTGTTGGCTTTTGGCTTTTTGGCTTAGAGCTTCTCTTCCTTGAATTTAAATGTGAGTTTCTAAGTGAGAACTTAATTTTAATGCATGAATTGCATTGCATGGTGGGTTTTGAGTTATTTTATATTTATTTTCGGAACTGTGTCGATTTTTATACAGTGAGAAAAAAAATAAAGAGAGGACTCGGCACCCTACCATGAAAGTTGAGAATCTTGATCAGGAATATACTATAATCTTGCCATTTATGGGTATTATGGGTAATAGATTATAGCATAGGGTCTACGAGGTAGTCCTATGATTTTTTTTAATAAATAGTGAGAGACATTTGTCCCAACTTTTATATTGAGACGTGGGTTGTGAGTTTTTGTGGGTGTGTGTGAGTACATGTGTGCGTTGTGGGTTTGCATTGCTTTGTCATTGCATTACATTTTATTATGATTATGTGATGTAGATATTATACTTGCAAGTACTGCACAACAACGCATATATCATCTTATTTTGGAAACTAACTTGTACACATTATTTTCTACTTTTGTAGACTCTTATACTACAGGTGCCGAGACAAACGAGCAACACCACTGAGGGTGATTGATCCTTATGTAAAATTTTCTTTTGTTCAAATCATATTTTTGATATATCAGTCTCATTATTTGTTGTATTATTTCAGAGGCTTAGTGGGATGTATTATTTATACATTAGTGGGATAGTTGGCGAGATGTATATTTTGTGTCTGAAGGGCTTGTGTATTACATTCCATTGTTACTCCATTAGCGAGATACCATATTTGGAGTAAGAACGAAATGTGATATAACTTATCAGTTTTAGAGCATGTAGCTCATTTTGCACTATGTAAACAGAGAGTTTACTGTTATAGAACTTATTGGTATTTTTTAAGCGCACTCTAATGGATGGATTATATTATGCGAATATGTTGTAGAATGAAATTGGCAAGTGGCGACAGTTACTATGGATTCCTTATTTTTATTTTCAAAACCAAATAAAGTTTTCATTATCTTTTACCTAACAAGGGAATATACTCGCCCTCCAAGACTTCTAGCAGGTTTGGGGCTTGCCTTGGGTCTTGTAGGAAAATTGGAGCGTGATAGGTTGGAATCAGAGTAGCTTAAATAGGTTTACATAAAACCTTGGGGCTTGCGGGTAAACTTGTGGGATCGAGCATGTAGTTGTGGGTTATGAGCATTGTGTGTTTGTGTGTAGTTGTGTGTTAGTGTAGACCATGAGTTATAGTGTGGCATGAGTAATGTGTGGTAGATTTTCTTGGAGTTGTATATGTGAGTTATGAGTTTATATGTGAGGTGTAAATTATGCATGTGGATTTGTTGGTTTATTTATATATGAGTAGTGGGATATTATAGTGAGGTGTGAGTTCATTTATAGTAGGGTGTTTTGTAAGTTTAAGACATTGGTAGTGAGACTAATGTCTTCAGTTCTTATTGTTATATATATGAAGTGAGAGATGGCTAGTGGTAGACGAGGACGAGGACGAGGACGAGGACGAGGACGAGGACGTGGCCGTGGGACTACTGTTCGTGGGTGCCGTACTAGTGGACATGGGATAAAGGAGCGCGAGGCAGCGCATGTAGGCCAAAAAGGCGGAGATTCGGACTGCCGAGGGAATTTCTGATTTATCCGAGGGCAGTGATGTGAGTGTGGATGAGTATGAGGAGACCGTGCCTAAAGTCCGACCTCATATTCCATAAAGAGCTTCAATGGCTCTGAGGGTAGCCCAGACTGATACCTCGTGAATGTTGCGAGATATAAAAGAGGTTGTGTGCAATCTAGCATGTAGCACACGTGGGGAGAACAATGGGGAGTCGAGAGCATCTATGGCCTAGATGCAATTATGGAGGATGGAACCGCCATCGTTTAGAGGAGATGAGGAGGCGATTGTTGTGGATACATGGCTTACGGAGATCGAGAGGATCTTCGAGGCTTTACAGATGGTCGATGATGGCCTGAGGTTAACTACAATACCATTCTATCTACAGGGAGAGGTAGCCAAATAGTGGAAGGGTCGTCGCGAGATTAGTGGGTCGATGGTGATGACTTGGGAAGCTTTTTGACAAGCTTTCCTTTATGAGTTCCCGGGTACTCTTCGGGAAAGGAAGGAAGCTGATTTTGCTAATTTGACGTAGAAGACATTAACAACACAACAGTATCAGTGGGCATTTAAGAGTCTTTGTCGTTATGCTTCAGAGCTAGTGTTGACAGAAGAGTTTTGGATCCAGAAGTTCGAGAGTGGATTACGTCATGCTATCCAGTCAATTGTTTGAAGGTCGAGGCGAGCCATATGGATCGTTAGCTGTCGTGTCCTTTATAGTGTGTTGGCGATGTAGAGTTAGAGGACATATGCAGTCATATTGTTCTGAAGTTTCGTAATACAGAGTATTTTGCTTGGGGCAGCTCAGACTCAGATTTCATTAGAGATAGCTCAGAGGAAGCCGTATGTACCCCCTTCTACTTCTTCTACTCATCATGGTGAAGGTACTTCATATGGGAGTAGTCGTGGTTTTAGCGGGACTCACAAGGGTTTCCAGCAGGGTCAGTTATCTCAGACCCGTGCATATACTATGCTGCATGCTTTGGATAATTCAGAGCTTTATCTGGTTTGAGGTATTCTTCCTTTTCTTTCTACTTGGGTACACATATTATTTGATATGAGAACATCTTGTTCCTTTATTTCTACACAATTCAAATACATGATGCAGTTGCATTTAGATGAATTACGTGAGCCCATAAACGTTGATACTCTAGGAGAGCATATATTTTATATTGGGAAGGTATGTAATAGGTGTGAGCTTATTATTTGTGATCATATATTTGAATTCGATTCATTGTATTTGCGATGTTGGGATTTGATCTTGTTATCAGCATTGATTGGATATCTCATTTCCATGCTGTTATTGATTGTGAGATGAGCAGAGTGTTGATGGTGACAACTGATGGTATTAGAGTTTGTTATCAAGCAGAAGGCGAAATATTCCCTCCGTTTTCGCATAGAACGCAAGCTTGTCTAGCATATATACTGGCTAACCTTTCCGTGTTAGATGAGGTGGGTTTGGGAATCTAATCTCTTTCGGTGGTGTGTGAGTTTCTTGATGTGTTCCGTGAGGATTTAAGTGAGATTCCTCCTATAAAGGAAGTGGAGTTTCTGATTGATTTGATTCCAGACCATACTTATTTTGATAGCCCCATATCATTTAGCATCAGCTGAGCTTGATGAGTAGCAGGTTCAGATCGACAATTTTGAGGCGAAAGGGTTTATTCGGAGGAGTATATCATCCTAGGGGTGCTCCAGCATTGTTCTTTCCGAAGAAAGATAGGACGATGCGGATGTGTATCGATTACCAGAAGATAAACCGGGTTACTATAAAAAATAAGTACCCATTACCTCATATCGATGATGTATTTGACCAGTTGAGAGGGTCTCAATTCTTTTATAAGATTTATCTTCGTCCTGGGTATCATAAGCAACGAGTTTGCCTGGTAAATATTGAGAAGACTACTTTCCGTACTCGATGTGGTCCGTATGAACTTTTAATAATGCCATTTGGTCTTATAAATGCTCTGGCAGCATTCATGGACTTGATGAACTGTATGTTTCAGTCATATATTGATCGGTTTGTGTTGGTATTTATCAATGATATCTTGGTGTATTACAAAAGAGGCACATCGTGAGCATTTACATATTTTTCTATCTACTCTGTAGTAGCATTGCTTATTTGCAAAGATTTCAAAGTATGAGTTCTAGCTGTGGGAAGTGAGATTTCTTCGACACGTGGTGTCAAAGAGCGGAGTAGTTGTTGATCTGTTGAAGGTAAAAGCCGTTACAGAGTGAGAGCAACCGAAATCCGTATTTGAGATTCGTAGCTTTTTGGGGCTCGTGGGTTACTACTGCGCTTTGATCTGGGGTTTTTGCATTTGGTGACTTTAATGACTAGATTGACTCGAAAGCAAGTGAAATCCGAGTGGGACTCGAAGTGTGAGGAAGCTTTCCTTAGATTGAAGGATCTCTGGACCTCAGCTCCAACCTTGATCATTCCAGAGCGAGGTAAAGGATATACTGTATATTGTGATGTTGTGAAAGAAGGGTTAAGGTATGTGCTTATAGAGTTAGAGAGAATGGTGGCATATAGATCATGACATTTAAAGATGCATGAGGAGAATTACCCTACGCATGACTTAGAGTTGGGAGCGGTAGTGTTTGCGCTGAAGTGTTGGCGACACAATCTTTATGGCGAGAAGTTTGAGGTATTTTCGGATCACAAATCGCTTAAGTATGTGTTTACTTAGCACGATCTGAACTTGAGGCAATAGAAAGGGATGGAGTACTTAGATCAATTCAACTTTGAATTAGAGTATCATCCAGGAAAGGCAAACGAGGTAGCAGATGCATTGAGCCATTAAACTCAGTGTAGTCTTACTTTTCTGGCTATGAATGAGTGGGAGATGATGCAAGTATTGGGTTAGTTTGGGCTCAAGTATGTTGAAGTGGGAAGTAGAGCTACATTTTATACTATCGAGGTACAACCTACCTTGATTTCTTGTGTGATTGAGGTACAACAGATTGATGATGGGTCTGATACCTAACGTGTACATTTTCTTAGTTAGCATGGCCTAGACCGTTGGGCCATTTCTAATGACTGGGGTATATGGTTTCAGGGTCAATTTTTGTCCCGGAGTTGATTCGAGAGGAAGTGTTATAAAGTCACATCATTTACCCACCGTGTACATTTGCTTAGTTAGCATGACCTGGACCGTTGGGCCATTTCTAATGACCGTGGTATACGGTTTTAGGGTCAATTTCTATTCTGGAGTTGATTTGAGAGGAAGTGTGACAAAGTCACATCATTTGAGATTAGCAGTTCATCCCGGGGGTACGAAGATGTATCATGATGTTTCTCTACAGTTTTAGTAGCCGAGTATGAAGAAAGACGTGGCAAATTTCATTTCGAGGTATTTGACGTGTCAACAAGTGAAGGCTAAAGTGGTTTATTACATTCATTTCCAGTTCTCGGGTGGAAGTGGGAGCGAATTGCGATGGTTTTTATTGTGGATTTGTTGAGTTCAAGGCATGGATATAATGTGATATGGGTTGCGGTAGATAGACTAACCAAGTCTGCTCACTTTATTCCGATGCATACGATCTATTCTATTGGGAAGCTTTGTCAATTATCCATTGATGAGATGATCAAATTGAATGGGGCTCCTATTTCGATTGTTTTAGATAGAGATCGTTATTCTGTATCGAGATTTTGGTCGAGTCTTCAGCGAGCTTTGGGGACAGAGATGACGATGAGTACAATGTTTCATCCTTAGATGGATGGCCAATTCGAGAAGATGATTCAAACATTGGAGGACAGATTGGGAAGATCATGTGAGTCTGATCTAGTTTGTTATCAAAGTTATTATTTGAGGATCGAGATGGCTCTATTTGAGGCCTTATATGGGTGTCCTTGTTGTTCTCCTATCTGTTGGGCCAAGGTAGGTAATAGTACGTTATTGGGATCAGAGTTGGTCCAGAAGACGACTTGGCAGGTGCAGTTGATCAGATAGAGGTTGGAGATGGCTCGTAGTCAGCAGAAGAATTATGTTGATATGCTTTACAATCCATTATCATTTAAAATTGGTGATTTTATGTTCTTGAAGATTTCACTTGAGCGTGGAATTATGAGATTTGGAAAGAAAGGAAAGTTGGCACCTCATTTTATCAGAATATTTCAGATACTCGAGACAGTAGGCAATGTTGCATACCGATTGGATTTGCCACCTCAGTTGGAGAGTGTTCATCCCGTTTTTCATGTGTCAATATTGAGAAAATATATTTGGGATCCTTCCCATGTGATCACTTATGATGATTTACATGTTAATGAGGATGTGAGTTACGAGATGAAGCCGATTTGCATTATGGACATGAAGAAGGAGATGTTGAGACGGAAGAACATTCAAGTAGTGAAGGTATTGTGGCGAAATGGGGCAAGCGAAGAAATGATGTGAAAGCATGAGAATACTATACCAGCAAAGTTTCCGGAGTTCTTTGTGTAACGTTCCAAAAATTATGGATAAATTTTTCGCATTTATAATGATATTATAGAAGCATAAAATATTATTATTGCATTATTTTATATAGAAGTATATGAAGTATTGTAAAACAAAGTACGAAGTGTATGAAGTATATACGAGATGAAGTATTACCGAAGGAAGAATATGAAGTTATTATATGATGGTAGAAGAACTGAAGTAAGAAGAAATGTTGCATTAGTTTTAAATGTAGCATAAGTTTGAAGTTCAGTAATATTTTGATGTTAAACAAGGTGCCGAGACTTTATGAGAATTAGTATGAATAAGGAAATATTTTATTTTGACTATAGAATATGTATTTTAGGTGATTAATATGAGTAGAATGAAATTTGAAGTTGAAGTGTGAAGTTTGGAGAGGATTAGAGCATTTCCCCCCCAATTTTGAATTGAGTTTTGTCAGTCCTGAGGAGCCATTCGAACAGTGCTTGGAGCCATTCAAATAGCAAAACCGTTCGAATGGTAAGATCATACCATTCAAATGGCATGGTCTGGATAAAGCAATGGCTTAAAACCATATTTTTAGTAGTAGGGAGCTTATTATTTCTTACTCAGAAAAAAAGAAGAGAGAAGGGAAAAGAGTGCCACAAAAACCCTAGGAGTTTAAGGGTTCGTTTGATCTAGCTCCCGAGACCCAATCTCCAATCAAAGGATAGATTCTCGCTCCTCTTGACGTAGAGATCATTTTAATGTAAGCTACGACTTTTATCTTGCTCATTCATCATGTCTAAGATTCCATGACTTGTTGGTACATGAAATTAAAGTTGATTATCTTTATCTACATGATGAGTAGAACATGGTGATTCAAACGCCATTGATAGATCAAACCAAAGAGGGAAGAAGAAGAAGAAGAAGAAGAAGAAGAAGAAGAAGAATAAGAGTAAGAATAAGAAGAAGAATAAGAAGAAAAAGAAGAAGAAGAAGAAGAAGAAGAGGAAGAAATTGGGGCTTTTCAAAGATTAACTCCTAGAAGTTAATTGACGCCATTGTAGGTACGAGTAGTCTACAAAATAATAATATACGCGTGAGTTTATGTGTGTACCTTACGTGTAAATTTTATGAATTTAGGGTTTGAAATTGAATGAAGTTAACTGGAGTTATATGTACTCAATTGAAGTTGTATGAAGTTAAACTGAAGTTGAATTGTAGTTGTTTGAAGTTAAATTGAAGTATGAAGTATAGTATGAAGTGAAGTCGGGGCAATTGAATTAGTTGTTTGAAGTAAATATATGAAGTATGAATTATGAAGTAAATTCGAGATGTATGATTTATAGCATGAAGTTAATATTATGAAACATGAAGTATAAATTGAATACGAGTTGGCATTTAATTCATCAAAGTGGCATATACATGATTTGAAGCAAATGATATTTTTGTTATACATGAAGTTGAATTTGATTTATTTGAAGCATTCGAAGTTTGAAATGAAAATTTCAAAAGAAGTAAAGAAGGAAGAAAGTGAAGTACTCACAGCCCAAAATTCCTAGAAGACCCGGGGCAAGCCCCGAACCTTCTAGAAACATTGGAGGGCGAGTGTTTTCTTTTTTGAAAATAAAAAGAAAGAATTTTTTTTATCAATTTAGAAATTAAAACCGGAAACACCTTTTTTTCTACCGTTATCTGTCGATACAACTAATAGCAAATGCAAGCGATTCTATGCACATTCTACAACAATCCATCAACATATAAAA
>MKEJ01097255.1:0-15665 GCA_001753735.1 Embelia ribes | reverse complement strand
AAAAAGAAAGAAAGAAAAAAGAAGTATGAAGGGTGAGGTCCCACAACGTTGATAATTTTCTGTTAGGGCCCCATAGTTTCAATTGCAATATAGAAATAGTTCCTAAGTTTTCAAGAAGTAAGAGATTGGATCCCATATTTTAAGAAAAGCATATTTGTCCCTCTTTATAATTTATTTCTCATAATAAGTTCCCTAATGTGCCCAAAGTAGGAGAGAAAATCAATATAAATGATCACCAAAGGTCAATTTACCCTATACAAATCACAAATTGATCGCTTGTAGTGTTTTTCATCATTTGAAATTAAGCTATCCATAATAACCAGTTGTGTCACTTGTTCAAAATGGGGATTATTACTATTTCAATTGAAACTAGAGGGCAAAATAGAACTTTGGATGAAACAATGGGGAACCCAAAAACTAATTTATGTCGCTAGCTATTGCACCCAACATCACATGTTAATCAGCAGTAAATTCCCATTACCAAGATACTATTTTATAGCAAAAACAGTAAATTCCCATTAGCAATATATTAGTATAAAAAAGATTTAGTACTTATCAGATTGGAGAATCCCATAAAGACGGAAGCAAATAATGGTGGTACACAGATCATCGTTATACTTGCAAAGATTACTTATTTTTTTGATAAGCGGAAAGATTAGTGATTTAATAATGGTATTAATTAGTGATAATACTGTTGGTCGGCAAATTATAATACATTAATCTCTTCCTTTTTTATTTTCGTTTTAGGTTAGAGCACGTGAAATTAAAAAAATTATTAATGAATCCAAATTATATTCTTTTCGTCCAAATTTAATGGTCTCGATTCTCATTTTTACACAGATTAAGAGGTTATAATTAATACTGTTGAAATAAAAAATATTTACAATTAATACTGTTGAAATCAAAAATATTTTTACTTTCCTTACAGATATACCCATAATTAATAGAAGTACTCATTTTGTTCAACTCATGATAATGTAAATTGTTCCAAGATGAATTATGACTCCTACTAGAGTTTGATAAAAGTGGGTGAGAATGTGAAAGGTGTTGCACTCTTGTGTCGTGTGTTCATGCTAGGCACGGTTGAACTTTCAAGTTTTGATCTTATTACTTTTCATTTGGAGCCAATTTGAAGAAATTAATATGGGTCGTATGTAAATGTATTGAAGATACTGTAGATATTTCAATGTCTATTTATCAATGCACTAGATCCTTAAAAAATATTGAATGAGAGTAGTATATTTTTTATGTAAAAAATGATGAAAAAATGTAATTAATAGGAGCATTATAGTAAATTAACTTTTCAACTAAATTCCTAATAGAGAAATAAGACTATATTTTGGGACAAAAAAAAATGGACTATTAAATTGGGACAGAGGAAGTATAAAGAGTAGTTTACCAAAATACGCCAATTTTAAAATTATTTATCAAAATTGGTCATTTTTAAAAATATTTATCAAAATAGGTCACTTTTAACCAAAAGATAATAGTGCCTGTATATTTTAATTATTTTCTTTTAAATTACTCATTCCTACAAGCAGCAAATTACAAGTTCCAGCACATGAAGTAAGTTTTATGGAAAAAAATATTACAGGTGCAAATTCAAACTTATTTTAGAATAAGTTTGAATTGAAATAAATTTAAATTGAGCTTATTAATAAAGATAAAAATTATTTATTTAATATTTTCGCTACCATATTATTTTTGAAGAAGTTACAACAATAGTGTCATTTCAGATAAATCACAAATATTACTTGATTCTTATGATTTTGTTGGGCTAGTTTACACAAAAATAACAAATTAACTCCGGTTCTATAATTTAGCCTACCCATACATTTTCGCTCCATTTTGAGTGGGGAAAAAAAATGTCATCTTTGTATTTTAATATTTAAAATCAAAAGGATTTTGGAAATTGTTGTCCATTCAATATTGCACATATACATGGCAGCAACTTAGCAATACATATCAAGAATTTTAATAAGAGCGGAGAGAGAAGACAATAGAGAGAGATGTTAGATTTGGGGAAAAGGGGTATTTTGTCATTAGAGAGAAGATAAATGTTCATTCATTTGACTGTTTTGGTAAATAATTTAAAAAGTAATTCATTTTAGTAACTTTTTTTTTAAATTGATCCATTTTGTTAAATTTTTTAAAAGAAATAACATTTTACTTTACCAACCTTCATTAAAAACTCAAAATATATAATTCTAAACAATTAATTGGGGTAAAATTAAGAAAAAAAGGTAATTTATGCTTCATTGATTTTGTAAATTGATAATTAAAATAAAATAAATCCTCTAAAGTGATACTTGAAAAGAAGTGTAGGGAGTAATACTTAAATTTGGAATGTACAAACTAAATTACAAACTGAAGTAAATTACCACCATAGTCATATATACATGATTATTGAGCATGAAGATTATAAATTTACCTGAAAATAATTGAGATTTTATACATATAAGTTTGCATGAATTCCTATTATCACACATTTATTGATGCGTAAGGAAAACAATTCAAATTATTATAAAAAAATCAAAATGATCAGTTTTGTTTTTCTACTTGTCAACATATATTGTAGTAATATATAAAAAAATGTATATACTTATATGTATAAAATCTGTAACAAAATATATCTTATTCATCTTAAATTATACTTCTAATCAAATAAATCTACCATTTGTTGATGTCCGAGTGTATAGCAACCACACTTTTAATAATAATGAAATAATTTTATAAACCCAAAGAATAATTAATAATAATAATAGATTGATATATTAATCTTATAATTGGGTGGAAAAAAATATTATAATCAGGTGACTCGTATGAAGTTAAATGAATCTATTGCTGGGTGTATATATATTTTTTTCTCTGTCCACAAAACATAGTTTCATTGGACTTAACACATAAGTAGCTTTATATTCCTTCATTTTAAAACGAAATTTCAAATTTACCCCTAAAATGTAAATTCTTATTTTGTATTTAGCAATTATAAAAGCTAAGGATTGTAACATATTTAATTTAAGCCTAAAATAGGAGTAGAATAATTAGTTTTGTAAAAACAAAAAGGAGAAAAATGATTATTATTTGTCAAGAAAGGGTATTTTTATTTTTTGGCAAATGGTCATAGCAATAAAGTGTTTTGGCATATTGCAAATGTTGACGGACAGTCTGTCCACTAAAGTTATTAAAAATACATGATTATAAATGTGCCCGTATCATAGCCCCTAGAAATAATTGTGCTGCTTTTTGTTGAGTTAGGTTTTCTCTCCTCTACTCACTTGACACTCACTAGAGAGTAGAGAGAGAGAGAGAGAGAGAGAGGCGCCTAAATTGGCCGATCCGGCAGAGTTCAGAGAGAAAGAGAGAGAGAGAGAGAGAGAGACGTTTGCTCTCGGCCATGGCGGCGTCGACTCAGAGCCTTGATTAAAGTTTTCGACAAAAGCTGCTTTCTCATACTGGAAAACAAAATTTAGTCTCTCTCCCCCCTATTATAGAAACAGACGGCACATATTCGCCAGAGAGACACACAGAGATAGAGACAGAGGAATTTAAGATGAGAGAGAAACCTAAATCTCTATTCTGAACGGTAAAATCCTCACCAATTCTTTTTGTCAGCCGAAAAAGGTGAGAAAATTCAAGTCAACCCTATTAAGGTTAATTTTTTTTTTCTTTTGGGGAGGGTATGGATTGTTTGTCACAATTGGGATTTTGGAAAGGTGTAGAATTGGGAAAATGGCTTTCTTCTCACTAACAACCCACCAAGAGCACCAACAGAGGGACCAAATTGGTCCCGACAGCTTTTTCTTGTATCGAACCAACAACGAGGATAATAATACTCAATACAAGGGTTTTGAGCTCTGGCAGCAGCAGCAACAACAACAACAACAGTTTCAAGAATATGATTTTTACACTCCTGCACGAGGCCTCACTGATGGGTCAGTTCAGGCCTCGGGCAGGAGAGGGCTTGATGATGGGCCATCTGGATCTGGGCTCGAGATGATGATGAGTGGCGGAGGTTTTGAAGGAGGGGGAGGAGGAGGAGGAGTTATTAGTTGTCAAGATTGTGGGAACCAAGCGAAAAAGGATTGCGTACATATGCGGTGTAGGACTTGTTGCAAGAGTAGAGGATTTAATTGCCAAACACATGTTAAGAGCACTTGGGTGCCCGCGGCAGTTAGACGCGAGAAACAACAGCACAATCAACAATCAGAGGTTCAAAGTCAGAGGGAAATCCCAAAGAGGCAAAGGGACAAGCGCCCAAGTTCATCCTCCGCAGGTATAATTTAATCCCAAACTCTATCGGTGAATTCGTTGTTAGATTATTAGCATAGTAAATAATATGGAAATTTGACAAATTAGTTTACGAGTTTTAAAGTTTCCCAAATATCATATACAATATCGCCTTCAAATGAGTAAATTTTGTTGACCTAATAATTAAGTTAGTCACAATTGAGAGTAGTATCCCTCAATATCGACGGGTACAAAAACATCCAAAAACTTGAACTTTTTTCTTGAAAATTATCCAATTCCTTAATCAAGTGAAAAGAAAATGCATCTTTGAGGAATCGATTACAAGGATCAATAACAAGTGAATACACTACATAAGTTACTCAACACCCAATTGAAAATGGCTAAGAGCATGTTAGACACAGATTTGGGGATTTTTTTAAGAAATTCAACGGTAAGGATAGTTAAGGGGAAAAATTATTCTCGTTCAAAGACAAAATTAAAATTTTATTTTCTTAAATGAATAATGAGTTACTATATTAGACTATATGACTTCTCTATGCACCGAGTAACTCAAATTAGCTTCCTAGCCATGAAAACTCTATGGTTTCTAAGCAAATAGACACAGCTAAATTACAGTAGATATTAATGAATGAAATTAAGGATTTAAGAGACTTTGAAACGATTTACACACAGTGACACACGCGCACACTCAAACGCAAACACTAAATGATACAAACTCACAAAGACATACACAGGCACAAAAGACTTTGCGAAGCTCGTATGTTAACACTTTTGCTTTGGTGGATCACATAGAGCTTTGCAACCATATTGGATTTTATACTTTTTATGGTTTTTCTTGATACGAGATATTAAGGATTTTGAAGAAGCAAAGACATAGGGGATACCTTCCGCGTCCCATGTTTGCCACAAGTTCACGGAAAATCTTTTTACACGTATGTTATATGAATGAAATTAATATCTAGTATCAGCTCGTTTGTGTATTCTTTCTGTAGGAATTGAGGTTAGGTTTTGAATTATAACTGTTAGGACTTAGTTTTTGGTAGACACTTGAATTTTTGTCAATCAATCTGGAAGTTGGGCCCTTCAAAATTTTGAGAATTTGAATTAACTCATTTCAAGTTTATCCAGGTTAAGGTTTTGTTTCATGAAGAGCTAAATCTAAATAATTACGATATTGAGCTTGAATAAGAATAATTCTCAAAGAAAAAAACTCATACTACTATTTAGTTGCTCATGACTTCTAAATCCTAATTGAAGAAAAATATTCTTACGCGTAAGGATACGGAAAACCGTCATGTTTAATTTCTTTTTCAATTTTTTATTGTACTTGTTTATGTATGTATGTAGATTTAATTATGATACTAGTGACATGAAATGAGATTTTAAGTAGCAACAGAAAAAAGAACTCAGACAAATTATTTTTCTTAGAACTTAAAAATTTTGAACTGAAGAACACCGTTTTAGTAAATCTTCAGAGGTAGAAATATGGAAATTTTCATTTTTTAAATTTAATTATAATTTAATATATGGTATTATGGCATGCAACGAGACTTTGACTAGCATTATGCAACAAAGACTCATAAGTATTAGTTTTCGTATGAATTAAAGTTCAAAATGGAGAGAAGGTAAGAATATGCATATATGTTCATTTATTTTTTCCTTCTAGCTTTTTTATTTTTTCTCTAGCTTTTAATGGCGTGTTTACAAATGTATCATGATATTCTTTGGTTTACCACAAGATTTTGAATAACACAAAAAAGAACTAATAAAATGAGTTTTCATATTACAAAAATCCGAAGAGAATTGAAGAACTTTCTTATAGTCATGCATACAACTGTGATAAACAATTTTTTAGAATTAGATAAAATGGATGATATGTACTAAATACAACGTAAATCTTAAAAAAGCTAGATTTTTGTTTCCAAATGAAGAAAAGTGAAGATCCTCGAAGAAGAAACAAAAATTGAAGAAGAATCAACCTTCCACAGTAATAAATAAAAAGAAAAAAAAAATCAATGGACAGGAGAGATAACTATTTTTAGAGTTTTATTAAATAGATTTGGCCACTTTGTAAAACTCTATCAAAATGAGTCACTTTTCAAACTATCTATAAAATGGTTCATTTTAAACAACAAGGTACCAAATGCTACAAATCGATGAAAATACTGCTCGACTTTTTTTGGTACTTTTTATATTTACAGTTTATAGACAAGTGGTGAATGAAACGTTTTAAATTGACAAAATTATCTCTTATCTTTCTGTTTTAATTCCTTATTCACTTTTTCATGCACATAGTTACACCACCTCTTTATTTTGTCAAATTTGAAATATTTCATCTAGCTCTTATCAATAGATCACTTACATATAGAAAATAAATACTCCCTCCCTCCCAAAATAATTGTCCACATTTCCATCTCGATACATCCCAACATGATTTCAACTTTCTAAAAATAAGTTTAACAAAATTTTAAAATTACTAAATTGCCCCTTCATATTAAATGTATTTGGTAATGATAATAAACTAAAATCACATTAATTAGGGATAAACTAGTAAACTTAAAACTGATTTAATGTTTTTGAACTCATTTAATGTTTTAGTTGTTAAAATTTTGACTTTTTAATTCAGGAAATTTTTTTTTGGGACGGAAGAAGAAACTAACTAAAAATAAAAAGTAACATATCTATACTATACATATAAAAGCTATGTGTGTATCATAATATTTTGACATGTGTATTTTTTTATGGTTAGATGCCTTTCACAATAAAAAGATCCAATGGGTTGGCAAAAAAGAATATAAAGAACCATAATAATGGTCATAGGATATAAAAAAATCCCCAAAATCTCTTCCCTGCCATTATTTATTAAGAAATGCTACTCCCACCTAAAAATTTTACCTGATTCTTTCACTTGCTGGCGTGATAAGAGTAATCTTAATTTCAGTCATCAACAAAATACATATATAAACCAATCATATTCAAGAATTGTTTCTACTACATCAGCGGATAAGAGAATTATGTTGATTATTTGGGTATGACTATCATTATCTTATTCATTATCTCTATTTACATATGCATACAATTAATGGAAATTGTTGAAGATACATACATAAAAAATGAAATAAAATTATGGAGAAAAGAATTCAATTATTCAATCTATTATTTGAATTTTTTTTTTTTGTTAACAAATTTATTCCTTTTTTTATGTTTCTTCCACATAATAGTTTTTTATATATAAACTAGAAAATAAAAATCCTTAACACAATTTAACAACCAAATCTTTATAAAATTATAAAATTGAAACATAATACAACTCATACAACAAAATCATAAAAAAAGTGAAAAATCAAAACATAATACAGCTAAAAAAACACTAAGGTATGGAGCACAAAATAAAATTTTCTTCATATTATTATTTTTTTCTATTTAGCAAATCTTATTATTTGTATTTTTCTCAAAGAGCTAAATCATAGCAAAATTTTAAAAAATAAAAGCTAAAAATTTATAACCAAAATATTAAAAATTCAAAAATAAAATATAAGAAAATTAAAAAAATTTAAGTTATAAAGAAAGAATCCAAAATTTCATCATATTATTTGTATTAACTTAAAACGTGGTCAATTTTTTACAAAATGACCCTGGCAAAGAAACCCATATTTATATTTCACTTTGGCCCATGAGGCTTCTGAATATTTCGAAAGACCCCCTAAAGTTATCTGAAAGTACATTTTGTCCCAAATCAAAATACAAGTTTGATGTGCATAGAAAAAGATCAATTTACCCTTTATTTTAATATCTTATTTCATTCTTTTTGAAGCTAATAATTGTGAAAATTATATAAATAAATCATATTTTAAGGAAATATTTTATTTATATATGTAATATACAATCAATTTAAAAAAAAATAAAAGCGACTAATTTATAGCCTTTGAAGCTAATTTTCTTGGGGGGAAAGGGCAACGACCACACAACTCAGGGACAATGTTATTTTAGATAACTTAAGGGCAAGGTTTAAAATAACGGTGACGGTGTAACGGTTTCGGATCATCATGGCCTTAATGGTAGCGGAAATCGGAATCATGATTTTTTTTCATACTTCCGAACTTTTTTTAATGTAACGGTAACAGTGGCGATGTAAGTCGAAACCACTGCTTTACAGTAACAGACGATATTTAAAGCCTTCCTTATAGTATTCTGAAATTGTCCGAAACCTCATGGGGGCAAAGTTTAATTTCCCCCTTAAAAAAACTCACTGACATGAATTATTATCTTTTGCGTCTTTTTTGTTCTCCACCTTTTAAATCTAAATTTCATTAAGAAACACTGTGACTAATCTATTTACAGCAAGTAGCAACTACTATTTCCTAAAAATTCATTTGGTGCATCTTAATAATTATTTAACAAGGGTTGCAAGTGGGAGAGTTCCCATCGGAGTTCACTGCACCGGCAACTTTCCGATGTGTACGTGTCAGCTCAATCAACGACACAGATGAAGAGTACGCATATCAGACGGCTGTCAACATCGGAGGCCATGTGTTCAGGGGCATCCTCTATGACCAAGGCCCTGACAAAGATTACAATGACTTGACTGCTGCCGGAGAAACCTCCACTGGCGCCGCTGATGCTTCAGCTGCGGCGGCTTTGTTTGACACGTGTAATTATCCGTCGCCCCTCGGGACGTTCGTCTCCGGTATGCCATTCTTCTACAACCCAAGGTCATGAAACATAGCATAAAATACATCTCCCTCTCTCTAGTCTCTCTAATTGCCTTTTTTCAACTTTGTTGTGTATAAGGCTATAAAGTTACATGCATTGTATTAGATATTCTAGTTCAAAACTTCACATCATATTGTATTGAAGGAGGGTTTTAATAAAAATAAATAAATAAATAATAGTAATAACTGGGGATAGCAATTTAATCCAGTTAGAGCAATAGATGTTGAACCGGTAGCTAAAAACAAACTAGTTTCTTATTTATTCGCAAAATAAATAAAATGGTGAAATTAAGTGATTTTTAATGAATCCTGCAGTACAAAATTTGTTTGGGAGTCAAAAATTGTACAACTTCTCTTAGTACACAGCACCGCGCAAGGAAAAAGTATTTAAAATAAAATTTGGTGCACATTATAGAAAACTTCATTAAGTACTTGTTTTACCGGATTATTTATTATGTAAATAAAATGAACTTTACGTTTTTTAGCAACCGGTTGTACTACCGTTAGCTTTAACTGGATAATAATCCCATTCTTTTGTTGGTGGTCACTGTTCAGTGTCGAACTAATGTATATAACTTGAGTCTGTGTTTTTTGGGGATAAATAATAGTGGTATTGGTTTTACATTATATTGCGTGTTTCTGCTTTGTAGTTGAATTTCGCTGTCTGTTTCGAGCACTGAAGCTGCATTTCCCGCAATTTTGTGCATAAGGTTGCGATGATTTTCTTCTTTTCTAATCAAATATTGGGGAAAAACGCGCACTAACAATTGATTAAACACAAAATTGAAACTGAACTAGTTCAAAGATCAAACTCATGGGCTAGGTTCGATTTAGTTATTATGAATGTTTGGTTTGGAATTTGGATGGGGTTAAGAATCTAGCAAACCGAGTCAAATGCCAAATGCACCGATCCATGTTAATCCAATACGGAACACATTATATAATAGTTTGGAGACTCGAGTCTGGAGGGTTACACATTTGTGTATTGATGACTAGACCATTCACTATTTCTTGAAGCGCAGTCTCTTTCGAGGATAAACGATATAGGCTATAGCCAAGAAAATCATGAACCAGTGCAGAAGATCTTTCAGTTCTTGATTTCAGACATGCATACATATGAAGTATAACAATCCTTTTGGCTTCAAATCCTCTAATTCTTAAATGAAAATCTTAAGATCTTTGGGTAAGTAATTTGCTATACATAAATTGATTGTTTGAGATGATTTGTGTGTTATTAACAATCCGAAAAAGTAACTATGCGAGAATTTTTTATCCACAACATGTGTTAGCATATCTCATGTAAAAACAAACCTTACTTGGATTTATTATCCGTAGCCTTATATAATATGGTTCTCATGATCGAATAAAAAGCCAAAATTCTTGAAAACCTAACAAAAAAAAAAAAACAAAAAAGAAGAAGAAGAAGAAGAACCTTCTGAATATTATTAAAACTGAAAAAAAACCTAAATTAAGCCTTATTACTGGAGGTAGAGCTACTTAGTTTTCAGCCTTTGGGTACCAAAACCTATTGTAAAACCAGGTTGGATCGGCCACAACAGCTTCACTATCCTGGTTCCGATGCCAAGTATAATAAGCATGAGTTCGGTTCTTTATCTCGAGTATCGCATGCCCAAAGCTTGCTTCTCTATTAGCCGGATAATTCGGTTGTGGTTGCGTAAAGCTACCCAATCGAAAAACCAATCAATTCACTTAATTAACTAACGTTTTGTCAAACGGTTCTCTAAAAAGCATGTATGATAGTAAACATGCGCTTACGAGTTAGCAATGCCTTCAATGTTTCCACCATCACCAATTATTATGTAGACGGGGGCAGAAGGATCCTTAACTGGTTTACTCAATCTGTCCGTTATGTTGTACTTCACATTCGATACTCGTTCCTACAGCAAGTGAATCACGAGTGATTAATAAGTCTGATAATACGGATGCCCTATGTAAACTTAGTTTCTTCACGAGGAGGGACGATATTATTATATTGTTTATTATCTTCAACACGTTCCCTAATGGTATATTTTGGGCCAAACAAGTGCAGAGGTAGCTGCAAGACTTGAACCTAGGACGTCTTCATTATTTGATACCGTGTTTAACTAATATGCTACAGTCTCATCACAAAGCTTAAGTTATTAGAGGAAGATGCTTTATTTTATGTACCATTTTCAACATATACCACTAGAGTTACAATTTTCTAGATCAAAAGCTCCTTAGTTCAATACCATTTGCCTTCAAAATAAAAATATTTTATGGACAATCTGTGTATTTGGTCCATGGGCGGACCCAGGACAAATGAATATAAATTTTATGGGGGTGGTTGAACCTGCGTAAAAAAAAAAATTGCATTATAAATTTAATGTTAAAATTAAAAATAAAAATTTTTAGAAAAAAGTTTATGGAGGTGACTGTAGCACCCCTTAGCAATAGGTCCGTCTCTGATTTAGTACTTATCTTACTTGGTTCTATGAATTCCCAAAAAAATGCAACTAGCCAACCAAATAATTCCTGTTCACATGGTTGGAATATCTATGCAAGTACTCATGTGCATTAGGTATAAGAAAAGAGTGGAAAGGAGATTAGATTTGGATCAATTAAAAGTTTAGATTTTGGAATGAGATTTAGCACTAATACTTAAATAAGAGATGAGGTTATCTCATTTGTCATTTTGTTTTCATTTTTCAGCTCAAAGAGATTCGCAAGGGACAGGGGACAGAGAGATTATTAAAGGATTGGTGAATGGGATTAGTGGGGAATATACCCTTGTTTATGAGGATAATGAAGGGGATAGAATGCTAGTTGGCGATGTTCCTTGGCAGTAAGTGGATATTATACCCACTTTTTTTTATTGCTTTATTTTTATACTCTCTCATCTTTTTATATTCAAAATAATCACCACTTTGGTTTCTATCTTTTGAGTTACTTTTCAAGAAATAGAAACTAAAAAGAGAAACGCTTGAGCTCTTTGTAAATTTATTATTGGGTTTCTACCTAAAGGAAATAAGTAATTATTTTTGGGTTATGTATCCAATAGTTTACAGAGTTTTAGGGCTTGTTTGGTTTGGTTGTAGCTTTGCAATTGAGTTTTGTTGTTTTAACCTGTAAAAGCTAGAAATTTTAAAGAAGTATTCATCCTGCTTTTTTCTTGGTCCCAAAAAGTTTGTTTTGTTGCTTAAAATTTGTCAGTAAACAAATATTTATTATAATCATTTGGCACTAAAAATCATCCCAAATTTGTGCACCTTATATTTACATTGAGTACTTTGTGTTAATTCTGAAAATTTCATTTTAACTTCTTATTATTTACAGCATGTTTGTATCCACTGTGAAGAGGCTGCGAGTGCTGAAAACCTCTGAACTATCCAAATTAAGCTGTGAGATCTCTCAACCCCTTAATTAGATTTATCTTCGAATATTTTTAACCATAATTTCGTAATACTTTCATACTACGAAACCTTGAACCGGTCAATTTACTATATGCTTGCGCTTCTCCTTTGGTACTGGGACATAAATGCAATTAAGGTTCACATAGTCGTGTAAATTTTTATTTCTTAACACAATGTTGCCGGTTTTAGTTACATAACATAAATGTTTGTTGTCACTTTTGCAACCAGTAAATGCTACTCATACAGAAAAATGATATACCCATTTTGGTGATAGCTGCTGTTTAATGACATATAGAGCATCTTATTATGGGTATAAAGAGTAGTGTTTGTGTTCTCTAAAAGTGGGCATTATTTTTGTCGATTTTTTTAACTATTGGTCTTTTGTGGTTGCAGTTGGCAACAAGCAAGATAAGATCTCATTTGTATCTACACGAAAGTGACGATGAAGAAGAAATGTGTAACATTTTTTGTGTTACGGGTTTTCATGCAAGAAGTCTGATTTGAGTTTTCGTCTTTTGTATTAATTACTCCATTATGGCTTCGAAAAAGCACAATGCATTTGTAGAAAAATTATCCTACTAATTGTTCCACTCGTAAGATAGATGTACTCATTTATCCCCGAGTTTTTCGATATTTTCTGGTTTGGCTTGTTTACTGGAGAAATGAAAAGGGCAAAGCCTCGATTTATGTAAGTAGGTATTTTTGCCTTAAGACTTTAATTATTTGTTTTGTATAATTCATGTTATTTTATGGTTTATTTTGATCGTTATCGTTATAATTGAGTGAAGTTGACGTATGACAAAAGTGTCTTGAACGTTATGTTGGCACGGGCATCCCCAAGGCAGATGCGCGGTATTATTCTATTTTCGCTTGCTAAAAAAATGTAGTATACCATCGGCTAAAAGTAATTGAATTTTCTAAAATTATTTACATCCTATGAAAGGTGCCTGCGATAATGGCCTTGTTTGATGGAAGTAACAGAAATAATCTTTGAGGTACTTTTTACTTAAAAGTAAAAAATAGTGTTTGGTTGCACTAATAAAAGAATATATATTTTGTTTTAGTTATATGTATCAAAAATGTACTTTTGTAAAAATATAAAATTGGTTGCTTTTTTTGAAAAGTATATTTTCATTAATTTTATATTACTACCAACTAGTTTTTACTACTACCAATATAATTTTTTTTATATTTTATATCAAACACCTATATTATTTATTAGAAATGTTAAAAGTATATTTTTTTTATATCTAATAAAAAAAATTTATTTTTATACTTGTAAGATACAACCAAATGAACTCAATTTATATAAATATAGGATGGTAAATATTTTTATAAATTGTTTGTTTTTAAAGGAAGTAACGGGATGGTACATTCTTTCATACAGGTGTTGTATGACTATCATCAACACGTGTCATGCGATGTTTGGTTAAGTGTTGTAAAAGCGAAGCCCTCATGTTTAAGGTGCTTAATAAATGGTTTCCTCGCTTCTAATTTTTAAACAAATAAATAATTTTATTTTATTTTTAGTTTATTTAGGCCAAAATAACAAATAAACTCAGCTTAAAAATTGAATAATCAAATATTGTTACGCTTTTAAGCAAAAAAAAAATAAAAAATAAATTGATAAGCCATAACCAAACAAGAATATATTTAGGGCTGTATCAGTCCATGGTTAATTAGATATTTTTGTACTCTGTATAGAGAGACAATTGGGCTGGAACCAAAAATATATACTCAGTATAATTAAAAGAAATGTAGTGGGCCGAAAAAATCTCTGCAGCTGTTAAAACTTTCAAGTACTTCTCGCGTTCATAAATAATAAACACGATTTTAGGTAAATTAGAAAAGCTACTTTTCAAAAATTTAATAAAAAATAAAATACCAAAATCTTCCAATATTAATATTATGTTATTCTTTCCCGCAATAATTATGAGTACATAATAGTAGAATGCGCTTAACTTTAAAACAATTGAACAATCCAAAATAAAAAGTAGATAAAAAGTTATCACAGTATGACTAGATGATTTTTAGTATATTAAAAATTTGAATAACAATCAAATACCAAATCTTCCTCTATTGTTTTCTTTTATTCTTTTCCATAATAAGACTCCGAAGCATTTTTGCGTCCTTAATTAATAGACACAATTTGACTGATGCGAACTTTTAATTAAATTAAGAAAGAAACTTTAAAACATTTAATAAAAAAGAAAATACTAAATCTTCCGATATTATTTTTTCGCCCAATAATTATGATAGATAATAATAGAAAGCGTTTAACTTTGAAACAATTAAAGACGCCAAAATTGAAAGTGGTCAGAAAGATTAATACCGAGTGACCAATATCTATCTAAATTGAGATAAATTAGTCTTTTCACAATAAATTTTATTGCCGTTATCTTCTACTTCGAGTGCATCGATAGTTTAAGTTATTAGTGTATTGTATATGTGCTTTGGGTTACATTCTCTTAATGACTAGATTTTACTGGTGAGTTCTCGTAACTTATGTTATATATATATATATATATATATATATATAAAATTTGGACTATCTTCCCTCAATAGCTAGCATTTGGGAGCAAGTTCTTTTAAGATATGTTACATGAAGTGGGTCGTTTTTGCTCGCATGCCGATTGTTATGACATAGCAATTGACTAAAGTGATGAAATTTAAGTGTTATGTCGCATAATGGATATGTGGGACGGATATACAAATCTGAATTTTAGACCTAGATACATAACTTACCCGACGACCACGAGTGGGTGCCGAGTACGAGTCTAATGTAGATCAAGGATGGTAGAGACCCGCCGGATAAGTTACGGGTTGGAATTAACATTCTAGTTATAGTTTACATTTTCACTAAAGACCCCAATTTTTTCAAAACACACATTCACACCCCTTTTAATTTTCCTCAAGAAGGCACTGAATATCCCACAGAGAGATTTTACGTACAAGAAATGGGCAGAGATTTTCAGTTTCAGAATCAACCAAAAATTAATTGAAAAGGTTTTCTGAAGATCCCATCATCATCATCATAGTCCCCACTCTGATACGAAAAAATAGCAGATATTTGAATATCCTTCTTACAACAGTCCTTTTTTTGTGGTACATTAATGAAATATATTTAGGTACCATTTTAAAAAAGAAATAAAAATGGAGTGCCGCAGTGACCCATTTTGACTATAATCATTAAGTCTTGTTTGGCTGGGGTGAAATTAAGTTGAGGCGGGAAGCGCTTTTTGCAGAGGTGGAAAATGGCAAACTACTCATAAAAGAGAATGGGGATTTCAAGAAAAAAAAAAAGACAAAA
>MKEJ01097253.1:0-12032 GCA_001753735.1 Embelia ribes | reverse complement strand
TTTCTTACATGCACCTGCAACTGAGCTGCAAGCTCGAGGATATTACGGTCTGCACCTATCTCTCCCATGTTATAACCCCTAACTGGATAAGGTCCCCAAATCGTTAAAGCGTGCTCATGACTTGGCAGGTCCCCAATAAAGTCTCCCAAGTTGTTGACGCAGCTTGTACGAAGGGTGCGGTTGCAGGGGAGGGTTAGTTACAGTACTTCTTGATGACCAATATAATTATGTCTCTAGCCTTGCTGCGGGGAAAATTTAGGTTTGCCGAATTTGAAATTACAAACAAGAATTTGAACATATTCATATGCAATCGTGGATGAGTTTATAGTTTTAACATATTCCTATAAATCTTATTTGTCCGTCATTTTTGCTTATGGCCTTTAATGGATATAGGATTATGAAGGATCCCATACGTAGAAAGAAGTTCTTATCCAAGTATCCAGAGGACCTATCGCAGTATTGTATTCTCTTGTGTCTATATGCGCATGTAAAAGTTTAATGCAATTTTCTCTTTAAAAATATGATGGGTGTAGTGAGTTTGAAAAAATAAATTCAGATTGCACAAGTCGGGATTTTCTCTCCAATTCTTTTATGTATAAAATGATTGGGGTGATGACCCTTTTATAGGCATCAAGACGTCCTTGTGAATAGCTATCATTCAAATAAGGGGTTGTAAATTGCAAAGGTTGCAACTAATGGGTATTGTCTTCTAAACCTGTGTGCCTATTTGCATACAATGACTTGGGCCGGTCAACTGGGTCTAGGCTTCCTCATATGGTCATAAGACCTGCACAAGTAGGGTAACCTAAAGACCTATGACATTTCGTACAGGCAATTGGCCCATTTGATCAGCCCAAACTTATTCAACACTCTTGTTGCAAGTCCTACGCGCCTCCCGGGCCGAACCAGCCTGAAAACCCACCCGAAGGCCACCATCCCCACCACCGCCATTGCCTCAGCTATGAAAAACGCAGCCATAGCAAGCAGCTATAACAAGGACGGCCGCCACCAACATTGGCCTGAATTGCAAGAGCAGAGGAACTGCTGAATTGCAAGAGCAGAGGAACTGCTACAACAATAAGCGCTAGAGGCCAAATAAACTCAAGCCCATTATGCCCAACAAAGGTCCACCAAGCGCTATGCCGGCTAGGACAGCGTAGATCATGGGTGTGCCAGAGAGCTCGTGGCGGGGAACTATGTTACCGCCATGTGTGATCTGCCATTGGTCCACCTCAGCCTCTGTCATCAATATTAATATATGGCTATACATTTGTTGTACACTGGGTGGGTGAGTGAGTGAGTGTTGATCTTAACAACTTATCGTTTTGGTCTTACGTATTTCGTTGGGTGATACGGGAGTACAAGTGGCACGAACTCATGCGACTAGGTGGTTTTGTACAGAAACAATTACCATCTGAAAATTAAAAAACTCAAAACATGTTATGCTAGTTAAAGGGGAACCATCTCAAACAACAAACACCAAATGATGTAGTTATTTGCATGCCCAATTTTCTAAGATGAATGAATGCATACCCAAAATGCAACCTTATGTTTTTGGTAGATTATAGGCTAAATGCGCCCAAGTAAGACGAAACTCGAAGAACAATTCAACATGTTGCTCCCAAAACCAAAGCCCTCGAAAACTAGCATTGATCAAAACGAGTTTGGTTGATCCTCCGATTCAATCAAGCACAACGCTTCTCCTAAATTTAGCTTGCATCCATCTTAATCCAATCACAACTGCAAGTCCAATTCAGGTTGAACAACTGATTATAATTCAATTGATCCAACGATGTTCCCATGATAGCATCCATCCCTCTCGGAAATATTTTCTTTTCTATTTAATTTTGTATGCAACAAATTTCCAATATTACTTGGAGAAAGTCGTTATGACTGTAACAAAAACAAACGAGAGATAATCTGGCTCGTATAGCAAACACCCCAACATGCTTTACATTGTTAAATATTTGAAAACATTCAGAGTCGTGTAGATAATATTAGCATGTAATTAAATTTGGTTCATTCTTATACAACAATTCTGCTACTGTCATTGTTCTGCCTACCTTCATATAGAAATAGAGTCGGCAATTAGAACAGAAAATGGCGACAGGAGCTCTAAACCTCCTTTCGTTTTTTCTGTCAAGCAAGGACTTAATCCGTGTTTTTACCCCGGGAGCCTGTACGAGGTGATCAAGGCGGCCTACAGGATCCTGGCAAAGGTCTACCATCCGACTCATCACACCTGCAGGAACAGCAGCAGCAGCAGCAAGTTTGCATGGAGAATTGGTGTCTTGTGCACAATGGGAAATTAGATTTGCATATCCATTGAGGTTTTTCTTATTAGCAAGCATCCATTAAAGCTTAATGGAAGCGGAGAGAAGCTGGATGTAAAATTTTAAAAGCTTAGGGACCAAAAGTATTCAAATTAGAAAGGCATGACCAAATGAAAACTCGTATTATTAGCCATGTACCAACATTATAATTTTGAAAGTGTTATTCATTCAACAGACAATTAGTACATTTTCTTTCTTTTATGTCTAAAAATTAGTGTACACGATTCTAAATAAAATATATTTAATCATTTTAAAATCAAATATATTATTTTTATTGGCACCTCATGTTTATTAAAGACATTAATTAGACCCAAAATTAATGGGGTGGATCTGAGAATTTCAATTTCATTCAAGATATTTGAAATTTTATTTTTTAAAACTACGTGACATTTAAGCTGTGCCTATTATTTCTTGACACAAAGCGTTATAGATTAAGGAAAATTCATCATTTCTCACAAAATAACAAAAAATCCTTACCCGCAGGCATAAAGGCTTGAGTTGCATAATTTGTTAATATACCCTCTTTTCACGAATAATCGTCTTTTTTCCTGTTTTTAATGTTAAAAACAAATTACCTCTTTTCTAATCTTGAATATCAAACGATTATCATTGTTATCTTTCATAATTATTAATAATTAGAATAACATAAAATTTAATAGAAATATATCTGATCATTTTTATTTTATTCATACTTTGAAATTTTATTTTTCAAATTTTATATGGAATAACGAGCAGTTCAAACCGATTGACACAATTATTTTTCATTGCAATGTACAAGGATTATTATTATTTTAATACAAGTTGTTACTGTTGGTATTTTTTTATTTAAAAATTATAAATTTGTTTTTCAATTTATTATAATTTATTTTTAAAGCATGACAATTCCATAAAAAAAAAAGTTATTGTGCAGCTTGGTTTCCCATGTTGAGTACTTTGGTATTGCTGGCTCCAAAGAAAAGCATCTAAAAATAAAAAAAAATAATATAAAGTTGGAATTATATTATTTTTTTTAGTTACAAAAATAAAATATCATAAAAAAAAATTTAAGTATAATTTTGTAATATCTTATATAAAATTTTATTTTCTGGGGGCGATTACTTAGCTACGCACGTTACATACATACATACATACATACATATCTATTCCATTTTATTTACGAGTACGAAGGCAGGCCAGGGATCAATTCGGCTGAGAATATGGCCGACGCGTACTGGAATCGCCACGCGCCGCCTCCCAATCAGCCTCCTTCCGCCGCCGGTCCGCTCAAGCGGCCTCGCCCCTCCGATTTCGGTAACAATTCATCGTTTTATAGGAATTTATTTTTTCTATCAATTGGGTTATTAACCACTAACTATGATTTCTTGTGAAATTTGGGTCATATCTAAATTTTATTCCCTAACCCTCAAACTCTGGAATAGAAATTTCCGTAAACTTAGAAATAGTGTTGGGAATGGACATGCTCTAAAAGTAGCTGATAGGCATCATTCTAGCAAACCCCCTATTTTTTAGGGATTGAGTTGTATTGGATACACTGGTGTTGGCATCTCTGAAATTAATCTCCAAAAATTTTATTTAGGCCTATGTAGAGTAGCTGGTGAGAGTGCCCTAAGTGTAGAATGCTCTTAATTGCTGCTGAACAACCTTTTATGATGTGATGAAAGATCAATTTTTTCAGTTCCTTGCTCGTCAATTTGTTTTCGGAACTTGTGATGTGCAGAATGTCAAAAGAAATTGAAGAACAATTAGCATATTGTTTCTAAGTATTGAAAGTTTGAATTCACTGCCTAATTGGTACTAAAAACATTTATGATGTGAAAGATCATTTCTTTTGGGTATTAACTTGTGAATCTTGGGTCATATGTGAATTTTAATCCTTATACCTCAAATTCTGAGATAGGGACTGGAGTATGCCCACATCAAATCCCTAAACCTAAAAATAGAATTGGGGATGAACAATGCTCCCCTAGTTCATAGGAAAAAATGTAGTTAAACCTCCATTTTAGGAGATTAAATAGTACTATTAGATATACTAGTGTGAGCATCCCAAAATTTAGTATCGAGGCCCCCGTATAGGCTGATTGATGCCCTAAAAGTGATTGCATAAAGGATTTGAAGAAGAACGATTGTTAATATGTAAATTCACTTCATTATTGGCGTTAAACAGGAGTTTTGTAATGTAAAAGTCTAAATCTCGTTTTCAGTTCCCTAGCTCATCAATTTGTTTTGGGAACTGAAGATCTATAAACTATGAAAAGAACTTGAAGAATAACAGTTGGTACTTTGTTTGCATGCATGGAAAGCATAAAGTCACTGATTAATTGGCGCTAAACAGCCATTTTTTATGATCAGTTTTTTTAAGTCCTTAGCTCGTCAAGTTGTTTTTGGAATTTATAATGCATAGGCTGCGGAAAAAACTTGAAGAATAACAGTTATTGCTTTGTTTATGTGATGAAAGTGTAATTTCTTTGCTTAATTGGCACTAATTAGTCATTTATGATGTGGAAGATCATTTTTTTGTTTTTGTTTTTTTATTTCCTAGGTCCTTGGAACAGTCTTTTGGAAAACAGGAGTGAGGCTGTATACATCATACCCTCAATTGAATATCTTATAGCGATGTTTTGTGTGAAAGATCAATTTTTTTAGTCCTTGGCTCATCAATTTATTTTGGAAATTTATGATGTATAAACTGCGAAAAGGATTTCAAGAATAAAAGTTATTGCTTTGTTTTTTAGTGTTGAAAGTGTAAATTCATTGTATAATTGGCGTTAATCAGGCGTTTATGATGTGGAAGATCAATTTTTTTGTTTTTTTAGTTCCTAGCTCCTTGGAACTGCCTCTCTAAAAATAGGGGTAAGCCTGTATATATTAGACCCTCAACTACATATCTTATAGCGATTTGGATAGTCAATTATCTTTGTGAGATTTGTAAAACATTAGTGGTGGCTTGTAATGATTTTCCCATCTGTACAAGGTTACATGGGTTTATTGAAATCGTACTAGGTGCATATAAACTATCATGCTATGGGTTGGACTTATTAATCCCTTTTTGTGGGAATTACAGAGATTGAGGATGAAGAGTATTGCATTTGATACAAGAGAGAATTGATTTAATATTGTTTAGACCAGTGGAAGATAAACTCTTTTAACACAGTCTACAAGAGTGATGAGTCTTGAGAGAAAAGAAGGTTGTAAAGTATGATGCAAATAATTGTGACGATAAAGTAATACAAATTTTAGGTTTAGAGTTGCGTGATAGTTACAATGCTCACTTTCGTGTACCGGAAAAAATTTTGGAGTTGAATGAATGGGTTTATCATGCATATCAATATTAAGTTATATGGCTTGTGGATAGACTATAGATTAAAGCAGCACAGAGCAATCTCTTGCTACTTCACCCATTTTCTCTCCCTCTCTCCATTCTTTACCCAATTGATTATCAAATAGCGATTTAAAGTGATTTAATGTTATTGGTCCCTTTTCTCCAGGAGAGTAGGAAAAGGAAAATAAAAATGTTGCAAGGTAATTGTTCTATGATATACTTATTTATCACTGGATTAAAAGTTTGAATAGGTGATAAACAAAAAATTAATTTTAAGAGAGAACTGAAGAGAAATGAAAAATTAGAAACATAACCAATGAAAACTCTTACACTTTTCCCGATATTTCAATTTTTATTCTTATGCAAGTCTAATTTGTTCACTCCAAAAACGGCCTTTTTATACATGACAAAAGCAATTCAAAAGGCCAATGTTGTAAAAATGAAAAGTCACGAACTAAATGAAAAGTTACAAACTCCTAATCATTGTTAAAATTTCTAGAAAACTGTATTATTATTGCTAATTCTAGAACCTTCTTCTACGCGGTAAACTCTTCCATATTTCTGGTCCATTGATGCCTTATCAATTCTCCCCGGCTAAGAAGAACCCTAATCCGGAAAGTAATGCTGAAGAAAATCATCCAAGATAGCATAATCCAACTGGCAGAACTCATCTTCAGTCATCCATGTATCATCGATGTCCAGACAATTCTTCCAACGTATTAGAAAACGACGAAAACCACTATCAAAGGAACACACACACACATCTTGGATATGATCAGATCCGCATTCGCCCTGGGGATGAATGGAAAATAACTTTTAAGACCCAAAATGGCTTGTATGAATGGTTGGTGTTGCCTCTCTGATTATGGAATGCTCCTAGCACATTTATGCAAGTTATGACCCAAGTCTTGCGTCCTTATAGGAACGTTTCTGGTTGTTTTCTTCGATGATATCTTGATATATAGCCAAGATAATGTCTTGATATATATAGTCAATCTAAAGAAGAATATTTAGATCATCTTTCCTCAGTCTTGGAAACACTTCGTGCTGAAAAATTGTATGTTAATATTTATAAGTGTTCTTTCATGCAACCACAATTCCTCTTCCTTGGATTCATTGTGTCTGTCAAAGGTATTTTTGCTGATCCCGATAAGGTTAGAATATTAGAGACAGAATCGAGGGACAACCACAATTTCGATACTTATAATTTATATTCATATTCTAAAGTCTGTCCGTACACCACTTTCTCATGGCGCATTTATACTAAATTTGGGAAAGCTAAAGGGCCTCAATTTTCATGTGAAACTGAAGTATTTATTTTCATTATTAACATAGAAAACTTATGCATTTATTTTTTTTTAAAAGCAAGGTGATTCTTCCACTTCTTCTCCCAAATTATGGGTTCATTGAATCTCCATTAAAGTTCTTTAGAACTAGTAACCGATCCTATGATCCCTTTCATGGTGGATTGCCAAATAAAGCTATCTGTTAGTTAGGGTGCTCATTAACATATGTTCTCAGATATTGACAAAACAAATAACAATTTGAAATCATAAGTATGCATATAAAGGACCAGTTCATCCTTGAACTGCGACCAAATAGCATGCCCTCTATTGTAACTGTACATATTTGAAACTATCCTAACCCTTATGGGTTGTTGCGCGGTCTTTCACCTGCGGTCATTGCTAGGAAGCCTTGTGCAATTCCTGGCTGTTTTATAATTGTGATGTCTGATTGATTGCTGGTTTTTGTGGGCAATAAGTATGGATTCTCATTCTTTCTTGCCCATCCTGTAGCTTATGCAATCTCTTTGTACATTGATTGGTTGTAACTCTCTCTAAGTCTTCTCAGCTCTATTCATTCATTTTTCCCCTTATGCTTAAAATACTGTTATGACTATTGTGTAGACTTGTTTGTTGAGGTCATTTTATATTCTCTCCAATTTTAGATCTTCCTCAATCTGGGAAACTCTCAGCTCTGGAGCTGCAAAACTATTTAGCTCGAGATAATGACCGCAGTGGACCAGGAGTTGTAAAGGACACTAAATCCATCGGTTCATTATATGATCGTTACCTCCAAAGCAAGGTACTCTTTCTATATTTCGCCCTATACAAAATATCATTCTAATATGCTACATTATCTTGTTATGATTTTATATATACGTTCTGGTTTTGTAGCAATTTACCTCTACGAGTTCTATGGAAACTAGCAGTCTTGGTGGAGCTGGGTTAGGAAGGAGTGGTGGTGGTGGAATACCTAATTTTCCAACAGATCCTATTGCCATGTCTCATTCCGAGGTTGTTGATGGCCGAGATATGGGTTTGATCGGTAGGCGCCCGTCAGACGCTCTTAATGGTCGAGAAATGGGTTTTGATCGCCAAGTTCCAATAGATGCCCCCAATGGCCGAGGCATGGGATTTGATGGTTGGCTTCCACCAATGGATGCGATGCTGAGGCCAAGCCATGAGACAGTGCCCCTTCCTCTTGATGCTTCAAATACTCTATACGTGGAAGGGCTTCCGTCCGATTGCCGAAAGCGAGAAGTAGCTCGTATCCTTCAAGAACCTTTAAATTAATTGTTCAAAACTTGAGTAATTTCTTTTTCTCATAAATTCTAATATTTTAGAGCTCTCTTGGTGCTCTGCTTGTGTATCTACATACTTCAACAAGGCCTGATAAAAGACGAAGGTTTTGCTTTTTTATGTTTTTTTTCAGTCAGCTAGACAGACATTTGTATGTTGTTGTCATGTTCCTTTACCAGATTGCTAGATATCTTCCGGCCTTTTGTAGGGTACAAAGAAGTAAGAATAGTGACCAAGGAATCCAGACACGTAAGTCTATGGTCTATATAAAATTTGGTTACGACTTAAACTTCCTGTTCGGCTTATAATTCTCTCTTCCCTAGGATTGTTGTCTGTGTGTGTTTTTTGGCTGGGGGGTTGTTTGAGTGGGATACCTTTTCAATTTCTGTTAAACTGTCACTTGCTGGGTTTGTTTATTTATTATTATTAGAATATCTTTTCTCGTGACGCTTCTTAGCACGTAATTAATACAATTGCTTTTACCCGATTCACCTTGTTTTTGCAATTGTCTTTTCCTGATTCACCTTTTCTTTTTTTTTTTTCAGCGTGATGAGCCACTTGTCCTTTGTTTTGTGGATTTCACTAGTCCAGCCTGTGCAGCAACTGCTATGAGCGCCTTGCAAGGTAATACACTCTTATCATTACTATTATTGTATTTTTACCTTTTGAGTTTTGGATTTCATATAGGTGTAATACAAAAGACAGAATATTGGTCGTTGCTCTTATTTGATCATGAAGTTCCCATACCTTCTTGATTGTGGTTGCAAGAACGAGTTTGCATATACAATTTCCTGTATAATATGCAAACTAATAGGCTTGTGGTGACTGCCACTTGGCTAGTTAGATTTACGAAGTTATCTTTACCTGCTATTATAACATACTCTCGAGGAAAATGTTTATTTGATAAACTGCTGATGTTAAAAATCATTCACACTAGGAGGCAAAAATGTATTGAACTGGCGTTGTGACCTTGTTCGGCACATGCTTAAATTAGTTGACGAAATTTCACTGGTACTCGAGTGCCCATGGGTTTTAAATTGTCTATGCATCTCACAGGTTATAAGATGGATGAGGGTGATTCTGACTCTCCATACTTGCGTATTCAATTCTCAAAGTTCCCAGGGTCAAGGTCGGGTTCTCACGGGAAGAGGTGAACTTATTCGAAGAACATTCTCATAGTTATGCTTTCTTATATTTATTGTTATATGCTGAGAATGTAGTTTAGGTTTCTCACCCTGGACGTATGCTAATTATTATACTTTGAAGGGGAATTGGGGATATGTAATGGAGGCTTATGTGAAAATGCGGTATGGTACTTTTTTTCACTCGAGAAGACTAAGTTGTGCGATATTATTATTTATTAGTTAGTGTGTCATGAAAGTTAATGATGGATGTATTATAGATTCTAATATGCTAGATTGCAGTTTAAATCTTTGTTATGGATGCTCTATTTTCCCATGTTCCGAGTTCTGGCAAGCCTATCGTGTTGCCTTTCTGCTCGCTTTGGTACTTGTTAGATTGACACATGCTTTCTGCTTTGTTGTGGAGAAATCAAGAGTTTCCTGTTTGAGTGAGCGAGCTGCATGTTACTTTGTGGAGACTTGCATGTTTTATAGAGGTTTTGTATTTCTTTTGACGATTATGAAGTTTGATTTTCCTGTTTGTCTCTGGGATATACTTTCTTCATATCCAGTTTTAGGCGTCACTTTCTTGAATCGCTCATTGCTAAATAATTAGTTGTCTGATGACTACGGCATTGTGGAAGACCGAGTTGGTTCTCTACTTTATTTGTGTTACAAAGGACTATAGGAGTTGACATATTGTTTCATTGCTGCAGTTCAGTTTCCATCTTCTTATAGTCCCGAGCTTGGTCGGTCTTTTCTGTTTTTAAGCATAAAAAGAAAGCGTGATTGATGAGAGATTGACTATATCGCTAGCTTGCACCGTCTGCCTCTGTTGTCAAATTAGGCGACAGAATGAGCTTACTGTAGCCAAATTTGCATATAATTAACTTGACAAGTTGTAGCTTGGTGTTGCTTGGCTAAAAGTTGGGGCTGTTGAAATCCGTTCTTTCAGCATACAAATTGTTGTTTAGTAGCAATGTTATTTCCCCCTATCATGTTAGCAGAAACTACTACTTTCTAAGTAACAGATTGAAATGTTCCAAAACAACAAATGCTAAGAAAATCAAAAGGCCGCCTCCTTTGTTTTTCTGTAGGAGGTTATTAGCCCCATCTTTGGTAATACTTCTCTTTTTCATTTATTTTTGCAGCATTAATTTCCAAATTTTTGTTTCTGGGTGTCCTTTTATCGGAAACAAAATGCATTGTTTATAAGTCATATGAGCATACTTTTTGGCTTTGCACAGAAAAAAAGAATTTTGATTCAGAACAAGAATTTGCTCTGCATATTTTTATCTTTAGAACTCCTTTCTGGCAAAAAAAAACACACGAACAAGTTTACCAATTAAATTTACTAAACAATTTTCAAAATTCTATGTATATAAACATAAAACATAAATATTAGCAAACGAGACATTTATTCTTGAAAGAACAAGTCGATGTCATGCGAAATGTAAGATAACAATCCAAGAGGGTGAGTTCGAGGCGGTGAGCCACTGCCAATCTAATTTGGAGGTATCAGATTTAATCAACCTTGAGCTCTCAAACTCGTCACAAGATTTTCCAAAATAATTTAAAAAAAAAATACTCATTGTTAGTCTTCCTGTAAGTACTCGACTTCCAGTTAAATGTTTCAAATACAATCTGATTGAGACCATAACACCAAGACGGTCCCAAGCAGAGGAAGATATAAACTATATGATGAATTACTCAAGGTAATTGATAACTAGGGGTAACAAGCCTAGTACAGGATATACTTACTCGAGCGCTACTCGGCTCTAATTAATATTATTAGAACTTGAGCTTGATTCGAGTTAAAGTCTGGGTTCGAACTTGACTCGGCTGAAAACATAACTCGAGCTACTCATGAGCCCAAACAAGTTAAATATCTAAATTTTTGGAATCAAATTAAATATAAAAATACAGTCGAATTTAACTTTCTGTGACTCAAGTCGAGCAATACGCGAATGTAGCTTGAACAAATCGTTGTAAACGGGACACGTTGAGGAGACAACACATTGTTATCTCATGATACAATTATGGATATTAGGTGAAACACGAGTTGAGTAATCATTCAGACGACCTTTTTGTCATGACTTCCAACCAATCTACAATAACCTAAGAAGCAGATTTGCACACGAACGAAAAATTGTTTTGCAAAATATTGCACCAAACACCTGGTTTTTGGAGACAGAAACTATCATGTTAATTCATGTTATTATCTGTACAAAATAAATTATATATATATATTGTAGTTGTTACCAGTGGCATAAAAAAATTATTATAGGAGTTTGAACCAATACGGGATAAATGCCGCGATCTCGCTAATATGCGGACTCGTGGATGGCGTACTTGTAGACAATAGTCAAATGAGTAAATTTCACATAAAGTTGATTATTATATTATAAATAATGTTATCAATTTGTAGTTATCATGTGCTACATTACTCAAGGCGGCTTCTTTATGAGTCGATTCATACTAAGGGAGGTGATGAGGAGAATACGAGAAAGGTGTCTTATTATTTCATTTATTGCCTCCCACATGCTCTGTCTCCCTGCATAGGAAATTGAATATGATTAATGTCAAAAAAAATTAAGGGGGTTAAAAGTTATATATATATAAAAAAAAGATTGGAATATGCACGATACGCGATTTTGTGTATTATATTTTTTTATAT
>MKEJ01097252.1:0-13595 GCA_001753735.1 Embelia ribes | reverse complement strand
TTTGGTCCGTCTCATCTAGTCTGTGTTATCCCCCAAGCTCAAAACTTACATTTTTGGAACCACTGTCATAAGGGTTACGTATTGATATAAGTTTTAGCTCCTCATTTTCTCGTTTGACTTTCCTCATTTTTCGTGTCGAGATGACCCATCAAAATAAATTTTTAAAACTTATTCCTTGTGATTTTAGATAATTTTTATAAATAGGTTTGTGTTGATTTAAAAGGCTTAGATAGATCATATTGTGGATAAAAGTGGGTGTATATATCTTCTTTGGGGTTTTAGACGATTCATTTACTTTCGTTGGTCATCCGAGTTCGAGACTTATATTTTCTGAATCACCATCAAGACGGCTTCGTGTTGATGTAAGTCTTGTCAATTCTTTTTCTCGTTTCTATTTCCTCAATTTTTGTATCGTTTAGATCCGTCGAAATAAATTTAGGAAATATTTTCTTATGTGTCATAGGCTATTTTAGTGTATAGGTACATCGTGATTTGAATAGCGTAGATGACTTGTATGGAAAATCATGTGGGATTTTTATAGGAAAATAAGAGGTGTGACTTCAATAGCTCTTTGGCGCACTCGTGAGGTAAAAATAGAGTATGGACAACAATATAAATATTGAGTTTGTGTGTGTGTATTGATATGTTAGACGTGTTATGAATTTCGCATTCGGGTTTCAGATATGCTATGCTATTTTCTTCGTATGTTAGGATATTTAAGAAATATTTGTTTTGTTAATATTCAAGGCGTAGTTGTTTTTACAAATATTCGAGGCATAGTTGTTTGTTTTCATAGATAGTCGAGGCGTATTTGTGTTTGTAAAGATTTCAGACGTATTGGCTTTTCATAGATATTCGAAATATAAGTATTCGAGTTGAGATACATGGAATACCTATAGCATGGTTGTTTCATGGCTTATTTATTCAAGATGATAGTAGAAGAATATATATTTTGTATATAAATTTGTATAGATATATTCGTGACATATAAGTTCTAGTAGACATTCGTGGTGTGTTTATTTCTTAGGCATTCGAGCCATGTTTTTATTTGAGGCGTATTTGTATTCGAGGCATGATGCATTCGAAGCGTATTTGTGTTTGAGGCATGATGTATTCGAGGCTTTTTTTGTGTTTGAGGCGTGTTGCATTTGAGGCGTGTTTGTGTTCGAAGAGCGTTGCATTCGAAGCGTGTTTGTGTTCGAGGCATATTGCATTCGAGGTATATTTGTATTCGATGCACGTGTGTATTTGAGGCTTAGTGGTTTCTCGTAAACATTCATAGCAAAATTGTTTTCATTTATATTGTAGCTTATTAGTTATCATTAATATTCATGGCATATGAGTTATTGTTGGTAGATTTGTGGCATATAAAATAGTTTTTACATTCGTAGCATATAAACTTTCATTGGTAAATCATAGCAAATTTATTTGGATTGTTATTCATGGCACATTCATCGTCGTTGAGGTTCATATCATAACGTAATTTGTGGCAATAAAACCTCATGTTATAAAAACTCATGTTATTATTCCGTGGCATAAAGATTCATGCATGTCATAAAAGCTCGTGATATTAATTCGTGGCATATAAAGCGTGTTGGCATTCATGGTATAAAAATTGTGTTCAAAAGCGTGGAAATGAAATTTGTAAGCCTGGAATTATGTGGGCGTGGAAATGCGTGGCATAACATTTGTAAAATACGAAATAAAAAGTGTGGTTATCGTGACATCAGGATTTGAGTCCTTTTCTATTTCTTTTCGGGATAAAGTCTTGACTTTTACAACTTTGGTCGGCATAGAATTAAGGAGGAGGCCTGGAACATTATTGTAAAAGCCAGAAAACTTGCGCAAGGAGCGACCTGACAACTTAGTATCTTAGCAAATCATAAGAGTCTGTCCTATGTTTTATGTCACATCGCGAGTGTGTCGATTGTAGGAAATGACATACATAGAGCCAACTTTTTGTAAAATACGTAGAGATACTAGTTCCCAACTTTCATCTTGATCGTATTTGGGGTTCAAAGTCATGATTCGTTGTCGTGTTTTATCAGCAAGATTCATAGTTTCTTGTTGACCGTTATGCTTACTTTTATTGTTGAAGTATGTATATTTTTATAGTGGAAGCATGTGTTACTTTTCTTATTGAAGCATATGTTACTTTTCTCGTAAAAGCATGTACCATTTAAAAACTTCGTATTAGTGGTTAGTTGATATTCACCTACATGTGAATACATATCGATTATTGCATAACCTCATATTTATCGTGTTCGTTGATAGTCTAACCTGTGTTTATTGCACGTATTTTTTTGCTTGACTCAAATTGTTTTATATGTGCTAATATTGTAACGTCCCACAAATTCGTGAAAAAATTTCACTTAAATAAATAGTATTATTAAATATGATTTAACGATATTATTTATTTCATATTGTTTTTAATTATTGAAGTATGTATAATTATTATGCAGTGTTATATTGTGGTAGAAATTATATGGATATATGTGTGTGAGGTGAGTTGGGACCAAGTCATTCTGTTTCCTTTTTTCTCTTTGACTGGATAGAAGAGAGTGAGAGAGAATGGTGTAAAATTTTTTTGAACTTCAAGCTTTGAGCCTTGATTTCATTTATCTTTGGGGATCATCTTCAAATAAAAGTTATATATTTAGTTTCCTTATTGCAAGGGCTACAATTTGGTGTAATTTTTGACTCGTCTCTTTCCCATTCATTCTACCTTGATTTTTGTGCCCTCTTAGTTCATCGAAATAAATTTGTCTATCTGATTCCTCACCTTTTGTATATCATTTTTGCCTCTGGGTATGTTTAAATTCAAGTTGTGGAACTAGATCAAACCTAGGGCTCAAGTGAAGGTGATTTGGGAGTTTTTAGTGTAACTTCTCGGAAGGTCTTCTAAGGGTATTAGAGGTACGGAAAGATTATAGAATAACAATATAAACTTGAGTTTGTATGTATACTAGACATGTGCGTCATATCTAAGGTGTGGTGATTTTATATGAGGTGTGAACATTGATTTCTCTATTTCTATGTTAAATGTGAAATATAAAAAGCATATTCAAGTGTGGCAACCTTATTAAATTCCAATAGTGTGGAATTGTTGTGCCCTAAATCCTGACAACCCGGGGATACGAGCCCTCGAATGATTGCGGAATACATGAATGCATGACTACACAAATATATACGACTAAAAATCCTGAATACAATTCCGAAACACAAAACTCAGTACACATATAGACATATACAAAACCATTGGCCAAACTTTCATATATGTACAACCACGATAAACACCGAGTTTACAATGAAAGTTCAAGCTACCTGCTTATCAACAAAAATAGATATTACGCTTATATAAACCGAGTCTCGACTACAACATAAGAACAATGATGTTGAAACTACTATACAATGAGACAACAAAGATACAAGCACCATACTGTGACTTCAATATCAAAGTTACAAAAAATAAAACAAATGTATAACAACATAATGGTCCCCAACTCAATACGACTCCAAAAGATAACATCAAAATAGCACATAAGCAACTCAAGTATGTCGCATACACTCCTCGACTCCTACAAAACAAAGTGAATACAAGATATAAAAATAAAAGTATACGGTTAGATTCTCAGTAATACCATAAAGAAGAGCTTGAGAAGTACTCAAAATATATGAATGCAGCTAGGAATGCTCATAAACCGATATGTATCTCGAATGAAAGTGTAAGCATGTCTATAACATGAGAGGTATGTAAGATCTCGATGCACCGAATGTACTACAATAATGTAAAATGATTCTTGATAACTAAATTCGATACTCGAATCCCGAATGCACAAATCTAGAATACAAACCTCGACTGGCATCTCAAAGTCATACTACTCGAATGTCCTTTTCTCGAAGTTTGGGCTACTCAAATGCCCTTTTTCCTACGACAGCCCTCTCCAGGAATAACCTCATGTCATAGGCCCAATCAGAGTAAAATCTCGAAATTTTAATTGGGTAAAAGCAATGCACAGTCCCGAAAAGAAAGCAAAGACTCAATGGGCTACTTGAACGCCAATGCTTCTTTGTGTCTCGATTTACATGTTCTATATGTCTCGAATTACATGTTCATAAATGTAAGCCTCGAAAATACATGCTCATGCTCAAATAACATGCTTTAATAACAAGAATAATAAACCACGAGAAGTATGCTTTGATAACTTGAATAATATGCCACAAATTATATGTCATAAATAATCATGTCTCGAGTAAATGTCACAAAATAGATATGCTAGTAAAATCCATGACTCAAATATGAATTGAGCAATATATTCAATAACAATTGACAATCAAAATACGATAAACTCGAAAACCCGAATACGAAACGAAATTTGTCATACATAAAGAATACTAACATAAACAATAATTTATTTTATTATTCTGGATCTACCATACTTCGAAGCTCTGAATGATCCCCCAATGAATATAAGACTCCAACCCTAAAACCCCCTGTTGAAACTCCTTGAAAGAACCCCCAAAATGATCTAGATCTATTGCTTGAACCAAGATGAACCTATGTATAAAAACAAAGTACATGACATATGAAACTAGTTTATCAACTTTGTTTTGAAAGATACGAAAGGCACGAATATCGAGATGAGACGGACGAATGAAAGAAAGAACAAGATCTACGTCAAAACAAAGCTCTCGTATCAAAGAACCCGAATATCAACTTTTTAAGCGTAGACAAACTTTCGAACTAGATGAAACAGTGAGACAAAGATCGAAAATTTTGAAAGTCACCATCCCCAACTCTCTTTCTCTCCCCCTCCCTCTACCGGACTAAAAGTGGGATAAAAGTACTTTTGGCCTCAACAACTCAAGAAGATAAGTACCAAAAAGTGAAATCCCACAATTTGGTCTATACGACGGGTTTGAGTCAGGTGTCCGACCCTTGTCTACCGATGGACACCCTTCGGACAACCATCGAGTAGTGTAAAATCCTACAAAAATTTCAAGTTTTGGGCCAAAAACACATTCCCTGAAATGATGTGTCCAATGCCTTGTACGATGACTAGATCCATCGGATACCCTCTTGATACTTTGTTGTCTGCCTATAACTATTGACTTTCAAACCCCATACTTTATACTAACATAAAATATATGTATATATGTAATAATATAATAATGCATATGAATATATGATTAATACTATAAGATGTTGAACACTGAAATTCTTAATACGCCATGACCTGAATAATTGAAACAAAATAAATAAATAATGGATTATAACTTGTAATAATATTATTTATTTATGTAAAAAATTTAAATGTATTTTCGGGACATTACATCATCCCCACATTAGGAAATTTCATTCCTGAAATTAGTATAAACTACAAAAAAGTAAGAACATGCCAGAGTCAATGAAGATCTTCTGATACTCTGCTCGAATCTCCTCTTCTTGTTCCCAAGTCATCTATTCCGTCGAATAACTCTTCCATAGAACCTTGACCAATCAAATCGAACGCCTCCAAAGCATTTGCTCTTTTATATCCAATATCTGAACAGGTCGAATCTCATACGATACATCCTCTTCGATATGCAAATCATCATACTCAATCACATGAGAAGGATCCCATATATATTTTCGAAGTATCGATGTCATGTCCCGAATCCCCATAAACTCGGGGATGTGAGTAAATATGAATATATAAAAGTAACCAAGTAATCATAATATTGACAATAATTGAATATGAAAATAGATACAATAACTATTCCACATTCACGCAAGCTCAACAAAATACAGCAAAACTTGAATATATACAACATCAAGCCTTACAGTAGCTATAGCAATCTTTAGCATTATTACATATGATATAATGCTAAAATGAAATAGGAAGGCATGCATCAACACTATACAAAAAAAAGTTTCAAGCTACATACTCGACAAAAATAAATACACATATACAGCCCGACTACAACCTCGAAATAACAAAATGAACATGTAAAAAGGCCACGCCTTCCAAAATAATATATGCCATAAATAATCTATGCTTATAGAGTATGGTACGAGCTAGCATCCACACCTACAATACAGATTTATTAATAATATACAAAATAGAAATACGGTTAGATGTAAATTAATAACATAAATATAAGATTATGCGCTATCTAATATATGCACATGCTTGCATAAATAAAATATGTACATGCTTACGGAATGAAAAGTAAGTACATGTTAACAACTAATACAAGAATGCCAATGAATGCTTACATAACTTGACAAGACCTCCAACTATAAATCAAGTCAAAGGTGGGACTAGTATCTCTACAAAGGTTTTGAAGCTACCCGCATGCCTCGCCTATAATCGATGCATCATGTACGATGTGAATCATAGGCACGACTTTAAGGTGCACTAACACTTAGAGTTATCGAAGTTCTCTTCCTATGTAGGTTTCCCGACTCTCACAGTGGGGGTGTATGTTCCCAAGCTTATCTACGATCTCCGATGGGTAAAATCCATGAGTTTTCCTTTTTTCAGAAAAAGGCGATACTGGCGTCCTAAAAAGAAATAGAAAATGACTTAATTTCCTATTTGTGCCAATGTTATAGTATTTTATAACAAACAACAGCGATACAACGAATTCATGACATTCATAGCTTTCAATTCCACAAACGACAATGCTTTTTATTACTACGATAAGTATAACCTTTTTAATCCTCCGAAACTAAAAAATTTTCACGAATAGATACAGCTATGTTATTTTATGAATTAAGCATGAAAAGTCTACGAATATCATGAATATACTCGACTACGATTTCATTGACTATGAAATGTCATAATATAATGGGTGTAACAATATATCAATGCTATGAGTTATACGATGATAATAATGTTGATATTACATTTTTAATTCTACAAAAATGCTACGATAATATTATGATATTATTGATGTAACAATATATCAGTTGTGCTAGAGGAAGCTCTTATGCCTTTTAATTCAACACTATTTGTACCTTTTCTTTCTTCAAAAGGGAGAGTTAAAAGATGACTTAGCTTGTATGCATGGTTGCTATTATGGCGTTGTATTCAATTTTTCGAGGTTTTGTGGTTGAGATTAGTTTAAAACTAAAAATTATATACATGCAATGGAGTTTTTTCGCAACTATCTGGTAAAATTTGTCAACTAATAGTGCAAAACAGTCGATATATTTGCTCTATCTCAGAAAATTCTAAGAAATATCAAGCCTTACCTCTCTTATTTCTAGTATACATGTCAAGTCTTCGATATTTTTGGCCCTTTTTGTCCATCCTCTGGGTTCCTTGGTCAAAAGGCATGATTTTTGTGGGGGAAACTACGTCAAAACAAAACAATAGTTATTAAAAGTCGGTAATTGGAAATCTATGACACTTGCATGTGGGTTTAAACCGATATTGTACCAAAATTTAATCAGAATAGAGAGAAAGAACTCACCTAAGAGTGTCTCGAAGGTCACAATGTAGCCTTCGGGTAGCTCGGAAAGGATTTGATTTGACTAAAACCTTGTCCAATTCCCTTACTCTCTTATCTATCTCTCTTTATAAGAAAGGTTTGAGTTGTTGTGGTAAAATGAGCCATTTTTCGTGGAATTTTAGTTGTTATATTTGTGTATAATGGCTTAGACAAGTGACATAATATATGAGTTGTGTTCTACCATATCAGTCATTAATCAACTGATTTTGTACATCAGTCGATTGTTGTAGATCAGTCTACTGATCTTGTTTTGGCATATTAGAATTCTCAGTCCATTAGAATTCTAGGTCCTTACAGTAATACCCTTTTATAAATCTCAATCGATACTTTAAAGTGTAACATTTTATTTGGTGTATGATTTAATTAGGAGCAAAAGCAATAGAAAGATAAAAAAATCTCCAAAATTATTAAATGTAAGAATAACTTTTTTTTTCTTTCATGTTTTTGGCTAAGGATCCTTCTACCAAACATGTCGTAAGTTTGTTTTCGTAAGGAAAAAAAATAAAACAAAGTGATTGCAGCATATTGAAATTTAGTGTAACATGTTACATTACAGCTTTCAAAAAATAATTAATATATTTTTTTTATATATCTCCAACCACGGTATTAAAGTTTCTTTATATCACCTGCATTTGAGAATACATATTTTTCATCTAAGCATGCTAATATAAACTCTCTCCATGTTGATGAAAAGAAAAAGTTTTTTTTTTTTTTTTTTGGAATTCTAGCCTCGACTTAGGATATCAATTTTTAGTTAATTAGCATAAAGTTTGTCAACAGTATCTCAAGGTGACCTTGGGATCATGTTCTTAAAATTAAACTTTGTTGAATACTATTTCATGATCCCGATGATCTCCGCAATCAATTCCTGAAAAACAAATACACTCATCCTCAACATAAAGAGCATATTTTCTGTATTAGAAGGAATGCACAATATTCTTTCTACTAATTGGAATAACATTCCCTTGTTGTCTGTACACTCTAATGTCTTATTCTGAAACGATTACTAAATCAGCGACAAATTGCTTCACTCTAAAATTAGCATCATTATTCATCCCTTTTTGCTCCATCTATCTATCAACTTTAATATCAACCCTCATATATATATCTACTTGTAATAACAACCTTTTCTCTCCCTTCCTCCTTGCTCTTCTTAGTTGAATTTTTAGCGCACCTCTTTCTATTATCGATGCTCATTATCTTCTCTTTCAGAGTTGTTATCTTCAGGATCCTTTTTAGCCTCCCACTTACTTTCAACTCTAAAATCCCCCTGGATTTCAACTCTAAAATTGAGTTTGGTTCCAAGCTCAATTTTCTTTTACTAATCATTTATTTGTTTGATTTTGACATCCCTATCGAAATTTGAAAATTTTTGGAAATGTAAGGATAAAAGGGTTAACAATCCTATTTAATAAAATTTGGCATAATGAGATGATACCCAATAAATGGAGAAATGGTACTTTACTACCTTTATATAAGAATAAGGTTGATATAAAAATTTGTTCAAATTATCATGGTATAAAAACTCATGAGTTATACCATAAAATTCTAGGAGAGAGTAATTGAGTATAGGTTATGGCAATATACTATAATTTCGGAAAATTGGTTTGGGTTTATTTCTGGGAGATCGACTATCGAGGCAATTTATTTATTGCGACAACTGATGAAGAGATATAGAGCAGGAAAGAAAGACCTATATATGATCTTTATTGATTTGGAGAAGGCTTATGATATAGTTCCGAGAGAGGTATTTTGGTAAAATTTAACAAAGAAATTGGTTTTCCTTAAATATATAAATATTATCAAGGATATGTATGAGAGTGCAATTACCAATGTCAAAATATATGGTGGCTTGTCGTCCAATTTTTCTATTACAATAAGATTGCATCAAGGCTCAACACTAAGCCCTTTCTTGTACATAATAGTTATGGACGAGCTGTCAAGACACATCCAAACCGAAGTTTCGTGGTGTATATTATTTGATAATGATACAGTTTTGGTTGACAAAATTAGAGCGGGTATAAATGATAAATTTGAATTGTGGAGACATACTTTAAAATCTCATAGTTTTAAGCTAAGTAGGTCAAAAATTAAATATATGGAGTGTTATTTCAGTGGACAACAGATAGAGGATCCAATTGTAGTTAATTTAACTGGAGGGATGGTATCAAAGACTGATCATTTTCGATATTTAAGATTAGTTCTTCACAACAACAGTGGTATAGAAAGAGATGTCAAACACAAAACCTAAGTAGCATGGATGAAGTAGAGAAGTACATCTGGAGTTGTATGTGACCGTAACATATCGCAACGGTTGAAAGAAAATTTTATAGGACTGCAATACAACCAGCTTTATTGTATGAAAGTGAGTATTGAACTACTAAAAAATAAGATGAACACAAGATGGGTATAGTTGAGATGTGTATATTGCGGTGGATGTGTAGTAAGACTAGACAGGATAGGATTAGAAATGAAGAGATTTAGGCTAGGTTAGGAGTAGCACCTGTTGAAGATGAGATGACAGAGAACCGTTTAAGATGGTTTGGACATATAAGAATGAGACCAATGAGTGTACCAGTTAGAAAGTGCAAGAACATTGGAGTGAGAACAGACAAAAAGGGCAGAGGTAGACCTCTAATTACATGGACACAAATATTACAAAAGAACATGCATATTACAATGTTGGAAGAGAAAATGGCTTTGATAGGAATGAGTAGCGTCGAAAAATTCACGTCAACGACGTGATGTCTTATTTTGTTCCATTTAGCCTATCCCAATCTATTGAGATTTTCAAGGCTTGGATGATGATGATGATGTTAAAATGTATAATATTTATACTTACTATGTAATTAATATTGGCTTATTATTCCTCTTGTATAGTTATATATAAACCCATTGTGTACTCATTGTTCATAACCTCAATAATATTATTTTGCCTCTTTATTATCTTTCTTAAGATGGTATAAGAGCCTCCATCTTGAGGCTTGATAAAATAAACCCTAAAATGAAAACTACTATTTACTACCGTTAAACTCCTGTCGGACCACCTTAAACCACTAGTACACCCAGGCCCGATTACATGGCTAACCCCGCCACTACTACTAACTAACGCTACCAAAACCGGAGCGGTCATATCCAGGTCTACCTTCTTCCCCCGCTATCAATCATAAGACTAATCCCTCGAGCCCCTATTACTTACATCCCGCTGAGGGACCTAACCTAATCCTTATTACTATCACTTGTAATGATGATCATTGTAATATTTAGTCTAAGAGTATGAGGCGTGTTTTTAATGCCAAAAATAAATATGGTTTTGTGGCGGGCACGATTCCCCACTCAAGTGATGATGAAGAATTGGGGGTTGTTATGGGATTAATGCAGTGATATAATCTTATTGTGGTTGCTAAACTATATTGACTCCACTTTAATTCCTATGATTCCACTCTAACTCCTAGTTTAAATTACACTAATACTGCTATTGCATTATAGAATGTGTTGAGTGATCAATTCATGCAGAATAACAATACTGTTATTTATCAAGTTGAATTAGATATTGTGTAATTACAGTAGGGTACACAAACTGGTGATGTAGTATTATATAATACTTACTGCATTATGGGAGGAGTTATCCTTATTGGATTCAACTGATGAATCCACATATGGGTCATGGGCAAAAAACGATTATACTCATAAGGTATTCTATTTTTTAGTTGATCATAACGATTCCTTTTAAAATATTCCTAGTGTTATTTTGGCTGATGATCTTTTACCTTAGTTGTCAAAAGTATATTCCAAAATGCCAGATAATATGGCGCTCATCGCCGGCCAAAGCAATTTGGCAAGCCGGATGGACAACCACCGCCGTGTGTCAATAGTAGATTACAACACCAACTCGCGACTACTTGTAGCTCAGCTGGCAGGCCCACGGCTTGGGCATCGCCTCTCACATCTAGTGGAGAAAGCTCAGGTAGATAGGGTCCCACTGATGCTATTTCCGTGCATACTAATGACAACCGATGTGAGGTATGTAATGGTTTTGGGAACATAAAATCTATATGCTTTGTTCTTAATAGGTATCCTGAGAGGTCTATAGGGCCTAGCCAAACTCTTGATGATATTGCATGTTGTATGGAAAGACGTACCACTACTAGAAATAATATTGGTACTTCTTTACAAGCAAGTGGATCCGCTACAGATTCTTACACCACGACTATTGCCCCTAAGGCTCACTTTGCCGGTATAACCTTTTTCACTGTGACTTCTTATAATTGTTGAATAGTTGACACAGATGCTTCGCAACACATGTCGTGTTGTCTACTAATTACTACATATGCTAAGTTTGGAGGAAATTTACCTAAATTTGTAAATGTTGTTACTGGTGATCCAATTCTTGTTCGAGCAGTTGCCTCTTTTATTCTTTCTCTTGATTTAATTTTGCACAATATTCTTTACATCCTATATTTAAATATAATTTGCTTTATGTTATCCAACTAGTTCATGATATCAATCTAACTGTTATTTTTTCCTCTCTTTCTTGTGTATTTTAAGACAGTATTATGGGAATGCTGATTGGAGTGGCTAAGTGTAGTGATGGGCTCTATTTTTTCTTACCTAACCCTACTATTGCAAATTTCCAGGCCTCCACCTCCTTTGATCTCTGACTTTAGAGGTTAGGTCACCCTTCTAAATTAGACTTTCCAAAATTTATTACTTTACCCAATAAGTCTCCAGACTTAGTTTTACTTCTTTACAAATTATGAGCTCTTTTATTTTTAACCGCATCTATGTAAATATTTGGGGTAGATAAAGTTTCCTTCTAATGATGGTAGTCATTATTTTTTGATGACTATTGATGTATTTTCTCTTCTTACATGGGTTTACTTAATGAGGCATAAATCAAATACCTTAACTTATCTCAAACGTTTTTTTAATATGGTTTATACCCATCATGACACTAAAATTGGCCATGTTCGTACTATAAAGGTTCGAAATTCACCTTTTTCTATATTCAAAATTTTTTTCATTCACAGGGCATTATTCATGAACTTACTTATACCGATACCCCTCAACAGAATAAAGTAACTGAACGTAAACATTAGCTTTTTTTTAATATTGCTCATTGTTTACGTTTTCATGCAAATCTCCTAGTCTCGTTTTGGGGTAAATGCATCCTCACTACTATTAATTTTATTAATCACACTCCTTCCAATGCATTAAAGGTAGATACTTGATATTTATAATTTTTAAAATAGAACCTTATAATCATTTACGAGTTTTTAGGTGTTTATATTATGCACAAATTTTGAAATTTGGTCGTGAAATGTGTTTTTTTGTGATACTCCGTTGCCCATAAAGCTTATCGTCTTTTTAATTTAGAAAATAAAAAGTTCATAATTTTCAAAGATGTAACTTTTCATGAGGGTATTTTCCGTATCACGATCCACCATAAGCACCACCATTGCCTAACCCTCGGCAAAAAAAATCTACAACTACATTACCAATCCGTTAACCTACTCTCCAAGCCCAACTACACCCATTCATGCCACTGACCCAAATAACGCCTCCCACCTATCCTCTAGCCCATATAAGGTATCTTTTTCTACCGGCCTTATTCAAATTCCAAACCCATCCTCAAGCCCACTTAATACTCCTTTTTCTATCGGCCCATTTACTCATCCTGGCCCAACCTCTATTCCCAACCCCATTAATTCCCACGGCCAAATTGTAACGTCTTAGAAATTTCGAGTGAATTTTTCACATTTTTATTTAATAAATAATATCGTTAATATGTTAACGATATAATTTATTAAATGGAACTATTGGACATTTGTGTGTTGCATCATGCATAGGTTATTCCTTGTGATACTATTGGGTTAAATGTACCCTTTTTAAAATTATTTTCTGGTATTGGATTTATTAATTGTGATTGCAGTGCTACTATATTTTTTTAAAATATTCTTGATTGCATGAAATATTATCGGAACATGTAGTGTTGGAGGAAAAACATGGTTTAGTCGGGATTAGTTGAAAATTGCGTAAAATTACGCCGATTGAGTTTCGGGCACCCAAACGACGTTATAAATAAGCCATGTTAT
>MKEJ01097245.1:0-14176 GCA_001753735.1 Embelia ribes | reverse complement strand
TGTTACTAACTATACGCATCATTCAATTTATGTGTTATTTGGCTCTCCACTCCACATGCAAGTTGGCATCGAAGTAGGAAAGATAACTAGATACACGTCATTGGACATAACTCATAAGTTCCTAACAATAAGAACCTGAGACAGTTCGTGGTCTAATGAACCATACGCATGAATACAAAGGTGTGCTCAAGCCTTTGAGCTATACAGACTAAATTTCAATAACATTATGGCAAGGACTAGCAACACAAACCTGGACTAAGAGTACTACATCAGAAAAAATATCACCCATCGGAAGAAGCAATTTGATGATATCTGTGGTTATATTGAATGGTATGTTTGCAACAACCTAAAAACATGAAACATGTATAAGAAACTGAGATAGGCTAGAAAGACGGATACTATTTAAGTTTAGTTTTCTCGAAGCTTCTGGATTTTGGATCAAGGAGCATCTTCAAATATGATGCAATTTATTTATCTAGGCTAGCTGGCTTGCTGACAAAATCATCATGCACACGTCAAGGGCTTAACAAGTAATATATTAGAAAGCATCATTTGAATTCTTAAGAACAATTACACTAGGCGCAAGACCCAAATTATAATTCCTTTTTGGAATCTGAATTTTATTTGGGAAACAGGGCAAGAAGAGAGGCAAGAAGAGAGAAAACTAAGGAGTTTTCAGTGGCAGATAATCAGGTGTTCACAACAGCATCAGTGATATGACATTCTATAGACTGAAATTTTAAACCTTTGACGAATTCAAGTTCGTATCAGTCAAAAATTCGTGAACCAAATGAAAAGAAAAAATCTTACATTATTCTAAATATATGACTTAAGCTCTGGGCATATGCACTGACCCCAATCTAACAAAAAGTAACCATAGCTTACCACCCTGAATTCAGTCAAATACAAACACTTAATAAATCTTCACTTTAGAAACACAAATGGGTGTCAGAGAGAAAAAGGGCAGAAATAGGAGAACAACTTCTAGCAAAACACATTTCTGATCATACAGAAAAAAGAATGAAAACAATATATACATACAAAGGACTTACAATTTGCATACAAGTACTTCAATTTTCAACTTTACAACAATTCAACAAATGCCATGCCCTTGGCAGCTCTGTGTAAGTCATTTACATTACATGTCTTCTGTTACATCCCTAATCCATTAACTAGGAATCCACATTGGCAAATTAGCAAGTAGCTTTGACATTTGAAATATGGCTGTACGCTGCATTGCAACTAAAAATTACATAAATATAGGAGGTAGAGAATAGAGATCTCACTTTCGCATATTGTGATTGTCCATCCAATGACTCTTCATTTTTCAATAAGGGCAACAAATGAGAACGAATGTCACATTTAGTGAAATCTTCTTCCAAAACCTAGACAAATTGGAAAATATGGAGGGACATTAATTTCAATTTCTTTAGCAGTCAATCTTAAGAAGATGGAAAAACACTCACACTGCAACATGTGAATATCACAGGCAATTGCGAGCAGATTAAGAAATAATAGAAGGAGACAAGCGGCCAAGCAAGACCAAAGCGATAAACAAGGGTGGGGAAAAAAGAAGAAAGATTTTAGTTTACCTTAGTCTGGCCGCCGCTCGCAAATCGTTCTCGCACAAGTGCAGCCATGTGTGGATCCTGAAATTCATACATAAAGAACTGTCATTTAAATAAAATAAACGGCATTGACCCATGTGAGTACCAAATTAAAGTAGCAAAAACCTTCACAATGCATGGCATTAAATATTTTCAGCAGCAAAAACCAAAGCAATACATGAATATATTTGAGTTTCATTTTAAAAAATAAAATCAAACCGTCGTCTTCCGTGTACAAAGTTAAAGTATGACTGTTATGTGTAGTGAAAGAGTCTTCCCACAATCATGGCTATAAAATATCAACTAATACCAACTAGGGTTTTCAAGGGAAAGAAAAATAAAAAAAGGAAAGTTCTTCGAAAAGAAAAAGATGGAACTGAAGCTAAACTAATTCTCTGGGTGTTATGAGACGAGAGCAGGTGAAGGCGCAAGCCAATAGCTTCATTTCTTGCTTAGCTGTGTCAGCATGACGAATATTGGTAAAAGTAAGCTTGCTATATTTCATCTAGAGCATTTGTCCAAAAGACACCAAAACAACCTCTCCACATATATGGCAGGGCATACAATTACATGAGACTCCTTTTTAAGTTTTTTTTTTTTTTTTTTATTTACTTTCTCCACAGCAGAGAAAGCATGGCCAGATAATTTTTTCTATTATGTTTTCTGCTTTTTGTAGGGTCGCCTCTCTACCCTACCTAGATAATTGAAATGCTAGTTATACAAAGGTGAACCAAAAAGAAGCGGCAGCAGTATAATGGAATTCTTATTGACAGACATGGGAACCTCAGCTTTTCCCGTAATAAATGTGATTGTTTCGTATAAAAAACTTAAAAGGTATGTGCATGTATAGCATCAACCACAGAAAATTCATGCTTCAAAAAACAGATGTATCACCTTTAGGTAAAGGGGTAAGTTAGTTATGCAATATTGACCTTTTCAATAGCAAGAATGGTGGCACCTGCATCTACAAGAACATTTGTAAGAGAACCAGTCCCTGGCCCAATTTCCAGTACCAAATCTCCTTCCTTGACATCAGCCACAACCGCAAGTTGCTCATTTATGGAAGAATTTAACATATAATGCTGGTGGAACAACCAAAAGTCAAACCAAGAAAAGGAACGATCAGTGTTGCAAATAATTCAACTTAGCAATTCTTTCACTCTTCCTCATTAATCAAGTCGACATAAAAGTGCAATGCTGGAAATACTAAAAAAACACCTTCTATTATCCAATGGAACTTGCTAAGAGCTTCAGCAAATCTAATTACACCTCTTTCTATTTTTCTCTTACACAAAAATTAATGTCATGTTTTGGAGAACTCAACAAACAATGCTGGTTGAATTCTTTGGTCCTTGTTCAATAAATTTTACCACAAAGGAGCTACTCACTCTCTCTGTTTGCCTCGTATATAAATACATCAAAGATGTCAAATTTGCATGCAATGCTGAAATAAAAACTCATGAAACACCTTAACCATTCAATGAACCTCACGGAGAGCTTCTGCATCAGTGTAATTGTCATAAACTGTAGTCAAAACAACACGCTTACCACACGTTTGAGGAAAGTCCCCAGTTAATCTCCTGCTTTCTAAACCCCTCTCTCACAGCTCTAACTCTCTTTCTTTCCTACGAGCACAAATGAGCATCATGGATAGGAGATTACTGATAAATGTTATGTATTCATTGCTCAATAAATTCACCACAGGGGCTACTGTGTTTTCCCAGTGTTAGTCATTTGTAACGAAACAATATCTCTATCAAGTGGACAATGAAAGTACCCAGCTAGTCTCTCATACACAAAAACAAAAACTCAGGACACTAATCTAATAACTCAACACTCCAACCTAAAATTCTTCCTAAATTTACAAAATCTTTGTTTGATAAGTTTCACCTAGGAGCTTCCACGTCCTTTCCAATTGCAGTAATAGTCAATGAAGATAGCATATGGATTACGTACCCAACAAAATTCCCCCGCTCGCCTCGTTTGAAATTGGTATTTTATAACAGGGGGGAGTGAATATTAGAGAGAATACTCTATAAAACAAGTGGGAATAACTATTTGAGTTCCCTCCACTGTCATCTATTGTTTTTCTACACTAGTGAGATTGGAAGCATAACATGTGTCCTTACATGCATGTGGCTACGACAACATATTTTTGTATGTCATTCATCCCTGCTGCTTTAAAAATCTCTAAATTGTGACCAGTCCTCTGCATATGGATTACACCGCTTTATTCACTAATTATACATGCAATCACAGAAAAGCAGAGCTAATCAGGAAGATGAGAACTCTATAATCATTATTGAATCCATTATCCGTGTAGGAAAATTAAATTGTAACTATTATAAAGTAGTTTCATTTCATCAAATTAACAAATGGCATTCCCACTTGTTTAAGTATTTTAAACCTCAAAATTTTAATTGTTATATCTCAAACTCAAAGTAGAGCCTGTGATATGGATGATGACTACACCAGACCCCATAGACATAAAAGCAGAACTAGGAATGAATAGTTGTCCCCCATTGTATGGGATCACTTTAGCAAACTCCAACCTTTAAGGGCAGGGGATTCAATAGTGTTTGGACCCGTTGGTGGAAAGATTCGATTGGGTATAGTACATAAAACTTAAGATACGGAGCCATTTAGGCGCCCTTGTTTGAGTGCCCCAATTCAACCAAGTAACAAGTGGGGTAATTTTTCACACCACTTGTAACAAGGGCATTTGCACTGGTGTAAATATTTTCAATCCCAAAATTATAATCCGTATATGTCAAACTCCAAAATAGAGGATGGAATATGGAGAATGCTTACAACATATCCCTTGAACTTCAAAAAATAAAAAATTATTATTATTATTATAATTGGGTCGTGAACATTAATCTCCTAATTCAAGAGATCACTATAGCAAAAACCCTCATAGTGTTTAGATACAAGAAAGCTACCTTCACTTTAATCCCTAAAATCTTGGATAGCGAATCATCAAGAGGTATTGATGTGAGTACCCTGGGGCATAGACAGTTACCAAAAATGAAGAGGTTGAACGTTTTAGAAAATTATAAGGGAACGTTTTATAAAATTATAAGGGGACAAACCCTTCATTATGCGGAGCTAAAACTACGCACATTATGCTATAATAGGGGATATCAGGTCGGATTTGTTGTTATTTTGGGGATTCCAACACCCCATTGTCCTCATGGATCCATCCCTTAACCACAGTTAGGGTTAAGAGAGACAAGTGGCGGCAGGATGGGAGCTGCGGAGGAAGGTGGGCGTTGGTATTTTAGAGTTTGGGTATTTTTATTACTAGAACTCGGAAAAGAGGCTATGCCATGTTAAGAGAGAGTAATAAGGGTAATGATCTTTTATTAATTGAACGAATAATATGTGAATCACAATGCCTATGTATTATATAAAATAACACAAATAGTATAACCAATATACTACTAACAATTAGCCAACCACTCACTCTATCCTGTCAAAATACAAAAACATAAACACAGTTTATATGAACGGCGAATGTAATTTGCAAAACCTGGCCAAGGGATTTGCGGGGGAAACGGCCTTTGGAGTTGAGAGCTCTGAGAGTGGACCTATAATCATCTTCGTTCCTTGTTTTGGTGTTTGCTTTTGCCCATACGGTTTTGGTCAGCGGCCTACGTCTGATGCTACCGTGCGCCGGGGATGAATTGCTTGTTGCTGCTCTGGTGTCTGCGAGAAGGGGAAGAGAGTGATTTGGGGGAGATAATTGCATAGCTGTTGCAGTTTAGATAACGGCCTGCTGCAAAACTGGGGACTGGTGAATAGGAGATGATACAAGGATTAATAAATAGTTGTTTCAATTAAAAAATTATGACAACTTTTAATTATGTTTGCAAAAATATATTTTTAAAAAAAAAAATTTTGGACATATTTATCCTTCACTGTATCTTCTTCTTTTTTCATTTTCTCTCTCACATATCCCTCGTCTCCCTTCCTCTACATATTCCTCTCTGGGTTGAAATTTTGGAAAAGTAACTATACAGTAAAGCAAAATAATTTTACCAAATACATGTTACGACTCTATTTGTAATATTTTGTAATTTTTATTTAATATATTATGGTCAGATATTTTTATTAATAAAATAATCAAGTTATAATATATTGCAAAAAATTATAACATATTGTATATAGTACTATAACATTTTGAAATAAATTTACATTATTGTAATATACATTTATTGTACCGAAGTTTTCACCCTCTCCCTCGTATCCCTATTCTATCTCCTTCTCCTCTCTATTTCACTGAAATCCTTTCTTAGATTTCTCCACTCCAACGTCACCCCTCGTACTCTTTCTTTCTTCAAACTCCATCGCGAGGTCCACCTCCCACTTCCAGCTCTAGCACTACCTTCCAGTTCCACCTCAACTTCAATTATCAACGAAATATACTTGCTAACAATTTTAAATGATAATTTTTATGATGCATATTATTTAATTTATTATTTAGAGACTTTCTAGTAATAATAAAATTATTTTTGATTAATATTCATCATTAATTCGACGCAGATAATTTGTGACAGTTCGAAACAATTCATGACGGCTCAAGACGGTTTGCGACAATTCGCGACATAATTGAACATAAACGGATTTTTTTTATTCATTTTATTGTTTCAAATGACCATCAAGTGCTTGTTCAATATGATGGAGAGTGGTTAAAAAATGCAACTGGTCCTTGGAATTTCATTGCAAAATCATGTGATGGTATTTCCATACCAAGAAATATCATTTACTCTGAATTAATTGATATGTTGTATGAGACTGTTGAGATTGACAAAAGTAAATTTGACTTGTTGACTAAAGTGAAGTATAGACTTTCAAACATGGATATACCGCCTATTGTGATAGTTCATGACAGATCGTGATTGCTCACGACAGTTCGTGACTGTTATGACCATTCGTGACAGTTACCATTCCGTTGGAGATTTCTATTTATAGCATATATTGACATAATAACATACAACAACAATTTAAAGCATACTCATCTACAAGTTAAAGCATAATAACTTAAATTCTCATATTTACATAATCATATATGGTGTAGTAAGATTATGGAACAAGCGAACAACCCACTTTCTCCGCCAATGCTCTATGTTTTCATCAATAATTTCTTTCAGGTCCAATTTAGCAATTTGGTACTCTATGTACATAATCACATACATACTACAGTCACCACTTCCTTTAGTTTTTGGAACAACAGTGTGTGGGACACTTATGAAATTGAAGGGCTTCAGTTCAAACAGATTGGGATATTTCACCTTGTCAATGTCAGCCATCGCTGTTAAGCATTTGGGGCACCATTTCACATACCGAACTCATATAATCCTTAAGGCTATTGGGACGAAATAGGGATTGATCACAATTATAAACCTCAATTGTCCATGTTATTAGGTGTATAACACACAAGTTTCAATAAAAATTGCCAAGATTTAGAGGATAATTAATGCCATCAACCTTATCCTACCCTATTATGAACCTGTCATCATACGCCCAATAGTAGTCTAAAAAGCCTTCATAAAAACAAAACCAGCCTCATCCATTATGAAGTCATCATACTGACACTTAAATATAACAACCATTGCACAGTTAACAATTGTAAAACTTGTCCTATATATCTTGGTTTAATTCCAAACACACACTCTCTCTTGCATAATGTAAGCCCACATCTATATGCTACACAGTTAAAAAATAATTTCAAAACAAGATTTCTTACAAACCATCTCCAACTGTCGTGAACATTCACAAACAATCACGAACTATTGCAAACGGTCACGAACTGTTGCGAATTGTCACGAATTGTCACGAACTATTACGAATAGTTACTAACAATCACGAACTATAAATTTTGCAAATTTGTGCGAACTATCACGAACTGTAACTATCGTGAGCTATCACGAACTATCGCTAATTGTAGCAAACTGTCACAAAAACAATTTAATGGGAAAATATATTCGTAAAGAGAATAGACTTACCGCATCCCTGAGCCACACTCCTCTGGTCATCAGAGTTTCAAAAAAGTCAATTGTAGCATAAAAAGTAAATGTATTTTTCTTCCTTAGTTTAGCTGGATCTTTCTCGGGCTCTTTTATCCATAATCTTTTCAAACAAATCAATATCTAACTTTTCGTGAGGGTTGATCTTGACTGGATTAACCACTTTAAAGATCTTTGCTGATAGATTTGTATTCTCGACATCCTTCTTAGATTTTTTTCTCAACCTCGGTCCTTTGAAATTCAATGGATCAACCTTACTGGGAGTGAGTTCATGAACTGAGTTAGATCCCTTTGATGGTGTAAATAAGACCAAAGGCATTCTAGCTAGATTGACAACAGACATAGGAATCACTTCAACCATATCAACCCTTTCAGTAACCTTCTTAGCCATATTAACCTTTTTAGCCACATCAATCTTTTCCTTTTCAACCACATCAACCTTTTCAACAATCTTTTGTTGTTCAAGGTCTTCATCCTCATCAAACAATTCAAACAATTTCAATTTTCTCTTCAGCTTCTATTCCACCTTCCCTTTTTTCTATTCCTCCTCACCGAGGTTCCTTTTCTCATCTTTCTCTTTATCTTCAACAATTACTTCCTCCTCAATGTCCTCACTGCTAGCGAACAATTTGCCCTTCCTCACCCCCCTCTAATTCCCTTCGGTAGTTTGTGAGTTTATAGATGTGTTTCCAGATAATCCTAGCAAGCTTCTATTGTGTCGTGAGGTGGAGTTTACCATTGATCTGATTTCAGGCATAATCCCAATTTCTATTGTTCCATACCATTGGCAACTGAGTTGGAAGAAATACGAGTCCAACTTGATGACTTATTGAAGAAGGGGTTTCTACATAAGAGTCAGATGTCATGGGGTGCTTCGATGTTATTAGTTCAAAAGAAGGATCTGTTGATGAAGATGTGTATCAACTATCAGAAGATTAATCAGGTGACTATAAAGAATAAGTATTTATTGTCGAGAATAGACTATTTGTTTGATCAACTCAATGGTTTGACATATTTCTCGAAGATAGGCCTGAGGTTGGGCTTTAGGATCTAAGAAACGGTTGTTCAGAAGACTGTCTTTCATAATTATAATGGATATTTCAAGTTCTTAGCTATACTATTAAGGTTGACGAATGCACTGGCCTCATTATGGACATAATAAATCAGGTGTTCACGGCGTTCTTGGACAAGTTTCTCATTATGTTCATCGATGACATTCTTGTATACTCGGCATAAAAAAAAGAATACCAAGAACACTTGTGGATAGTGTTGTCAATATTGTGAGATCATTAGTTGGACACCACTCTAAGTATGAGTTTTGGTTACGAGAGTTGATCCTTGGCCATGTGGTTACCACAGAAAGAGTATCGGTAGATCCATCAAAGATTTAAGCAGTTTCGACCTAGAAATATCCTAAGAGTGTGTTTGAGATCTGGATTAGGTGGATACTATCGAAGCACTGTAAAGGACTTTGCTTGCTTAGCTGCACCCATGACTTGCCTCATTCGTAAAGGGGTCAAATTCAAATAGGATGTTAAGTATGAGGAGTCATTTTAGAAGTTAATGACTTTACTAACCACCACACCTATTCTCATTATCCCGAATAGGGGTACGTGGTATACAGTTTATTATGATACTTTAAGGGAAGGATTGGGCTGTGTCCTTATGTAGTTGGAGAAGGTAGTTACATATACATCTCGTCAGTTGAAGCTACATGAGAATAACTACCCAACATATGATTTAGAGTTGGTAGTTGTGGTATTTGCCTTGAAATTTATAAGCATTATTTGTACAGAGAAAAGTTTGAGGTTTTCTCATATCACAAAAGCCTCAAGTACATCTTTATGCAACGAGACTTGAATATGAGATAAAGACGGAGGATAGAATATCTTGAGCAATATAATTTTGACCTCCAATAAAATCCGAGCAAGGCGAATGTTGTGGCTAATGTATTAAGTCACAAGACTTGATGCACATTAGCTTGTCTTATTTATGATGATTGGGAACAACTACGAACTTTTGTAAAGTTCACGTTAGAGAATATTGAGACCGGATGTCAAAGTTCATTGTTTGTAATTGAGGCCCATCTAGAAATGGTGGGGAGGGTAATAGAAGCACAATATAGGAATTTGAAGTCCCAGAAATTTATCAATAGTGCCAATAATGGGGAATCACGAGTATGGACATTGGGTACCGAAGGAGAGTTGAAATATCAGGGTTGCCTTTATATTTTGAAGGCGATGAAGGAAGAAGTGTTACGGGATTTACATCAGCCTCATCTTGCAATAAACCTCGGTGGGGGTAAGAGGTACCATGAATTGGATCACAGTTATTGGTGACCTAGTCTAAAGAAAGATATCATGTAGTTTGTGGCATGTTATCTCACTTACCAATAGATTAAGGGTGATAAAAAGAATCTAGAGGGTGAATTACAAGTGCTGAAATACTGAAGTGGAAATGGGAACACATCTTAATGGAATTTGTTGGAGGTCTACCTAAGACCTAAAGTGGAAAGGACACCATATATGTGATAGTGGATCAATTAACCAAATTGACGCACTTTCTACCGGTGAAGAAAAGGGATAAAACGAAGATTCTTTCATAAATGTACATGAAATTAATCATTCTATTATATGGTGTTCCCATGACTATTCTCTCGGATTGGGATACAATTTTTATATTACAATTTTAGAAAGGTATGCAAGCCGCAATAGGGATAAGGTTGAATATGAGCATAACGTATAATCCAGAAGTGGATGGATAGATAGAAAGAATAATTCAGACATTGAAGGATATGCTATGAGCTTGTGTGCTCAACTTTAGGGGAAAGTGGGGGAAATACCTGCTGTTGGCGAGTTCTCGTACAAGAACAGTTAGCATTTAAGCATTGGCATATTACCATCTGAGGCACAATAAGGAACACCATGTAGGTCCCTATTATGTTGGTTTAAGTTTGGAGAAGTAGCATTATTAGGCCTAGATATAGTACAACAAATTACGGAGATAGTTAAGATTATTAAGCAACAACTTAAGATGACTCAAAGTCGCCAAAAGAGATATGCGGATAAAACAAGGAGGGAGTCTATGTGTTTCTAAAGGTTTCATCTTGAAAAGGTATTATGAGGTTCAAAAAGAATGGTAAATTGACTCCGCAGTTTGTCGATCCATTTAGGATTTTGCAACGAGTCGGAAAGTGGCATATAAGTTGAACCTACCACCGAATCTTGTAAATGTGCATTTGGTACTTCATGTATCTATACTGCGAGGATACAAGCCTGACTCCTTGCACGTCATAGATCATTTAGATTTGATAGTTGAATAGGATGTAACCCATGCAGTCAAACTAGTAGGCATTATAGACCGACAGGAGAAAATACTTAAGGGAAGAATAATACCATTAGTATGAGTGGTATGAAGATACAATGGAATCAAGGAGCAAACATGGGAATGCAAAGTAGAAATGAAGTCAGTACATCCCAAACTTTTACAAGTATGATGTAAACTTCAAGGAAGAAATTTATTTTTACAAGGGGAAAGTTGTAAGCCCGTAGAACAAAAACAAAAAGTTTAGGCGACGTCAAACCACTGTCTGTTAATTGTTCGGTGGTTGTCCAATGTCAAACAAGTCGTTGGACACCTGTCAGACACAAGTTAAAGCCTTAGATTTTTTTGGCACTTCGAGCCTTCGTGCAACAATACTATGTGAGTTGGTCCGACTACTTGTCCGGCCACAAGGACCCTTCGAACATCCATCGCATAGTTTGGCGTATAAAAGACTTTTCATGCATTTTCAATCAATTTTCCCACCCCTAAATAACCAAAGATGACCATAAAAAGAGATGAGAGATTTTAGCTCAAAACCTCGATCTCTTGTGATTCAAAAATACCGTGAACATTTGAGATGAAGATTTGAACTCTAGTCGTCATAGTCTTCGTCGTGAGGTAACTTTCTCTCATTCTATCGTAAGCTTTACAGTTCTGAGATCTTCACCATCGATGAATGTTGTCAGAAAGATGTTCTAACATCTTGTTATCAATCTTGTCTTTGTGTTTCATAGATTTGTCGGAATTTCATTCGATTTCCGGTAACTTTCCATTCGAGCAGTAATCGTCAAATTTACTACAATCCACCGACTTCTATGCTAAGGTACAATTAGAGAAACTCGTTAATTATCTGTTTGCTACGTTTTGGTCGGATTGGATTTCGTGTTTGTTCACGTTTTTACTCTTACCGTATGATAAATAGTAATTACTTTTACTGTATGAGTTACAGTATAGTAAAATATAATAAAGATAAAAAATTCGCAATGTAAAATATGTAATATGAACTGGATAACACTTACAGATAGTGAATGTATGAATCAAATGAACGAAAAAGTGAATGATGGTTAAATGGTGGAAAAAAGGCAAATGTAATTAAATGGATTAAGAATGCGTGCTTAGCGTCTTGGGGAGTAAACGCTTATGTAATGAAATAGTTTAGGTGCATTGAATTTAAATCCAATAATTTTGATTACGAACACTTGTTTAGCATCCCAAAGGGGAGTAAATGCCCACTTAGTGAAATAGTTTAGATGCAGTGACTTAAGTCCGAATTATCAATGAATTGATTCAAATGTAATGCACATGATGACGAGGTTTGAGCAGCCAATTGTGGAATATATGACATTAAGAATTAATGACATAAACTTGGATATGGAAATTCATGTGATATGATATGGCAAATGATATGTAAGCTGTATAGATATATTTGTTACTATTTTTTATATTTAGAATTATCAGGTAACCCTAATTGTCTGTCATATTTTGTTGGCCATCAAAACATGACAGTGGAGAGCATCGAAGGTCCCAGGAATCGTGGCTAGATGTGGTGAAGGCTCACTCGAGTAGTAGACTTGTCGGTGTGAAGTTATGTGTGTATATTTTCATTAAAGGCTAATTAGGGAGGTTGTTGCATTTCTTTTTGTGAGATGGCATTGTATTATGTACGGGCAATGGTTTGGCCCAAATAGTAAAAGATGTAAATGTTATATTTCAAAGTCAATTGACATATAATAAGAAAATGTAGAACCATGTTATGTTTGTGTAAATGTTGTGTAATAGTTCATATCCCAAGTTATGAATTTCGGAACGTGATAAATCTATAAAAAGAAGAAGTAATTTTTTTAAGTCTTACATCATCTTAGGAAATGAAAGTTTTTGGTTCAATTATACATGTGTGTATATATTTTAAATGGCAATAGTTCGAGGCTTCGAGCATTTACTAATAAGGTATGTGTGGAGGCTCCCCATTAAAAAAATGGAAAATATGGTAAGGTTGAATTTGATAAGATTGATAGTAATATTTGTACTTCATTTCTCCAATATCATTCTAATAGTTGAATAAAAAAGTAATTGTTTCCAATATTTGATGACTAAACTTAAAAATTATTATACAAAATAATGTTAGGTTCGGTCAAAATAGGCTAAAATCTCATTTATACACCAATCGAAATATCCCGCCAATTCATTTTCATTTTCAGCCATTAATAAATTTTCTTAATTTTTTGGACGAAATCCGTTCAAATGTACTACACATGATTTTTTTTGCCACGTTAATATGTGTATCTTCGTGTTTTCATATACATATTATCATGATTTACTATTTTCTATTCTCCGTTAGCAATCCTGTTTATTTCGTGCCAACCGAAGCTTCAATCCTTATAAGTCGTAAGTAAGTGGAACATTTACATTTTCCCGGTAACTTTTACTTTTATAGATAGAATGCACTGTATTACTATCTTTGTATACGGTTAACTTTAAACGACTACATACTTTTGCAGTCTCATTAGAAAAGTTTTTCATTAAGTAGATCGGAACATAAAATTATATTTTTGAAATTAAAAAAAAAAATAGTTAAAAAATGAACTACACGTCTATTGTAAGGAATCTTGTAAGGCCTGCAATTTGGTATTAGTTCCAAAGTTAATAAAAATGAAATTAAAAAAAAGTTCAAAATCAGCTTAGAGTACATATCATTCAACATATGTGATCAGTTGACTGATAAAAAGTCTAATAAAAATATTAAATTATTTTTACAACAAAAAATCAAAAATCTATTTATAGACATATATCAGTCGATATATATATTATATAGGTCGATTGATATTAAAACAGTCGACATAAACATCATATCAGTCGACATATTTGGTACAACAGAGAACTTTTTCTAGAGTGGCACATTAGTCAACATATTTTATGCATCAGTTATCTAATTCATATCAGTCAACTGATATAGCATATCAGTCGACTAATTTTCCTTAGCCTATATAAAAAGGCATTTTCACACATTTTCAAGTCATTTCATTTTATTTTTCCACCCACAAAGTATTCAAAAACGTTTTAGAGAGAGGGAGAGGAGAGGAGATTTTAGGCTTAAAACCTCAATCCCTTACGATCCGAAAATATCGTGAACATTTGATTTCCAGCAACCTTAATGGTAAATGAAAGTTGTCAAGAAAGTATGTTAATGCCTCATTGTTTGATCTTGTCTTTGTGTTT
>MKEJ01097241.1:0-14849 GCA_001753735.1 Embelia ribes | reverse complement strand
TTACAAATCTCCACAAAGGAGAACCTTCGTCATTCTCAGGTTTAGCCATAGTTATAAACACAGGAAAATTGGAAAAAAGAAAAATCAAGCTAATTTGTAGAATTTGATTAAAATCGGGTTCAAAAGATTTTTTTTATTTTTTTATTTTTTGCAAAAAAAACAAGACTTATTCAAAAATAAGAGAAAACCAGACAACACAACCAAAAGTAGAAAAAATTACAATTTTAGCCCTTCGTTGTGTCCCAGAAGTGTTTGTGCCGTGTCTTAGAAGTGTCTATGCCGTGTCCATGGCGTGTCCTACATTAAATTAATTAAAAAATAAATAGGAAACTTCAGATGGCGCATCCAATACGCATCTGGCTGCATCAGAACCTCCGGAGAATCCGGTGTGGGTACGGCCCAATTTGGAGTGTCCGTGCTTCCTAGTTTCGGAACCAGATGGTTAGTTCTCTTGCTCCACTTGTTTCCGAGCAGTCAACATTTCTCACATTTATGCTATATTAGGTTAGAGGCTTAAATTTTAAATGATAACAGGACAAGCTTGGCTATGTAACCAACCCTGTTTTTTCCTCAACTTCAGATTTTGGACTATTATATATAGCATTTGAAGAGCTAGAAGCATAAAACACAAAAAACATTAGGATTCACAAATACTTGAGGAACTAGTACCTTTGCATACTCATTTAAGTCTTAAGGGTGGACATTTCATTGAATATAGTGTACCTTGTCAAGTTTATCGCAATTTGCATTTCTTCATTTTAAAATCAAGTCGATGACTCAAGTTACTAAGTCCATTCATTTACTACATGGTGATGGTAAAAGTATTTTTTGGAACACTGCTTTTCTCTTGCAACATGCAAGAATTTAGCATTAGTGGTGGAAAAAGTATTTTGTTTTGTACCCTGCTTTTTATCTATATTTTCATGTTGATATAATAATCCATGTTATAATAGTGTATACTCTAGCTAGTTGTGTCAGCATTTGTTTGTCAACATCAATTTGACTATGTTTATCATCATAGTACCCTGTTGGATCTTGAGACCCGTACGGGATTGAGTATATTTGACTAATTAATTTGAGTGTATATCCTTTTCCCCCTGACTATGTTCTGTTTCAAAAATGACACTTCGAATAGCTGCAAGAGCTGCTTGAATATATGCCTGGACCAGATTTTCCAACTGGTGGATTAGTAATGGGTAACACAGGGTAAGTCTCCTGAGCTCTCATGCATACACCCGTCACAATTATTTAGATTGTTCTTTTGTTGTGGTTTTAATTACAGAAACTTTCTATGATAAACGTCTTCTGCAAGCATGTTCAGTGATTTCCCTCTGCTCTTAAATATTTACACATCTTGTTATCAGAGGGACTGCTGCTTCGAGATTCTATGTTTAAGGGTGAATATTTGAGCTTTATGTGAAATAATTAAATTCTGACTCATGAGTACCTCATTTTGTTGATCTTTTTGAAGCATCTTAGACGCCTATCGAACTGGCCGAGGAAGGATCGTGGTCAGAGGGAAGACAAATATAGAATCACTTGATTCTAAAACAAAGCGTACTGCAATCATCATTAAAGAAGTAATATCTTGGTCCTCTTGCAGTTTTTTTATTCCATCTTTGAACATGTACAAATGTCGGCTAAATGATATTTATGAGGTCTCCTTGCTTCAATGCAACAGATTCCATATCAGACTAACAAAGCCTCTCTGGTTGAAAAAATTGCGGAGCTTGTGGAGAGCAAGGTACTGTCAAAGATCGACATTTTACTAACCTTAATGATATTTATCGTATAACTACTATTTTGATTCTGTTCGCCTCAGATTCTTGAAGGCATAAGTGATATTCGTGATGAGAGTGATCGATCTGGAATGCGTATAGTAATAGAGGTATCAACTGTAAACTGTTCTTACTTTTTTCTTCCATTTTTTTAAGACAGATACAATATCCATAATGTGTGAAGTCAAGTTTTTACTTATCGAATAGAAAATGGAGTGCCATGTTTTTCGGTCTGTTCACCTTGACTAAGTTTATTTTCTCCTTTTCCAGCTGAAACGGGGATCTGATCCGTCCATTGTTCTTAATAATCTTTACCGCCTTACAGCACTTCAGTCTAGCTTTAGCTGCAACATGGTTGGGTGAGTGGATCCAGCATTGAACTCCTCTATCTTTCAATTTTTCTACAGTTGTCCAAAGATATAGAAATAGTATTAGCCGTTATAGCAATACTGAAGTGATTAATTTATGACATCATCAGGTGATTATTTCTTCTGATGAATATCGAAGTTTCTCATCTCTTTTGTTTTTTCTTCCGGAATATGTGTAGACATAATTTCTTTCTTATAAGTATACTTTATAATTTTTTGTCTTTTTATTCTACGTTTTGTGTTCATGCTTTGTAAATATATTCTGTTTTGACTTCACAGTTGTAAACAAAATTGTTTTCCACCTTTAGGGATATAAAAATATTTTTATTTTTTTAGTGTGCATTTCTTCATAATTTATTCTGGTAAGAGGTTCGGTCCCAGTAGTAGTTTCTATATCACAGGGTTGCGTTATGGTAAGTAACACCGTCGGTTACTTTCTCTGACCCATGCCTTTATTGTCCTTTTATCTTGTTGTGCACTATTTGAGGAGTATCTTTTCTTTTTAATTTTTTGAAGAGTTGTTAGTATTTTGTTAGATTTTCTTGTGTTACACGAGGCTTGTAACACTAGAAGGCCAAAGCGGAACTCTTATTCATTGTGATTCCTTGAGAGAAATGCATCAGTTTTTATTGGCCAAAGCGGAACTCTTATTCATTGTGATTCCTTGACAGAAATGCATCAGTTTTTATTGGCCAAAGCGGAACTCTTATTCATTGTGATTCCTTGACAGAAATGCATCAGTTTTTATTGGCCAAACCGTTACATAGATAATAATTCTAACTGGACTGAGGGAGCAATCCACTGTTGATTTCTGTATTTATTGGATATACCACTATGTTTTGTTCGCTGGAGATCTTGCTTTCAAGTGGTGGTGTCACCCTATTGTTGCTAACTGCCTTGACCTAGCAATGCCACACTATTGAGAAGATTGAGCTTAGTTCTCTTCTCTGTAGTTCTTAACCAGTGTTGAGTCATTTGTGTTCTTTTTGACAACAAAGTTCTTTTTTCCTCTTTGATTTGATTAGAGTTTTGTATTGAATTTTATCACCCAGTACATACCATTACTGCTGCAACTAAAGGAATGGAAGGAAAAACCTCGGTTAATTTTGAAGTCAATTTGCAGATTGTTTTTCATTAGTTGATGACTATGTAGCTTGGATACAGATACAGGACATGGATGCAACCCAACATGGACGCTCTTGACACATTATCATAAAATGAACAACACGGCTTAGACACAGCTAATCTATAAAACTTTTAATAATTTTTGGGTTGGGTTGGTTGCAGCTTTTAAGCAAATAAATAAGAAAAAAATTGTTTAAAACTTCCAGCTTATTTTGGCCAAAACAACAAATAAACTCAATTTCTAAATTGAACAGTCAAACGTTGTCCAATTTTTAAGCAAAAAAATTGAAAAGCGAAAACTTAGAAGCTGTAATCCAACAAGCCTTTAATTCATAAGCTCAGTCGAAATAGTTCATCATCTAAACAATTCCACAGCTAAAAGGAAAATGGAAAGCATAACCTCAAACACAAAACTAGCACCAAAACTCAATTCATCATAAGCTCTTTAAACCTGTGACATTCAAAATAATGAGGAAAATATTAAATCTGAAATCTGGTAATGAAAAGATCAAAAAACAACTTAATCTTTTGTTCATCGACAACGAATGAAATTTTTTACACCAGCAGACTTAGATGAATGATACGTATATTTATGTGATGGTCCCCACACGTAGAAAGACACGTCACGTATTTAAACCGATGACTTATGAATATCTGCACTGATGGTATGGTGGATAGAAGCTGGATTTATTCAAAATTGGGATATATGGTGCCATTTTAAACCAGAAGAGAATATTAGCAGCTCTTTCTAAAGAATATTAGCTCAATTTCTGAATGATTTCCAAGAGTGCGGAATAGGTTCCGAATCCTGATGCTACAATGCCCGCAGCTATGACCGAGACGCAAATCGAGGCCTGACAAAGAGAACAAAGAAAAAAAAAACTTAAAAGTTTAGAGATGTACACGAAAAAAACCCAAGTTTGAAAATGTAAAACAAAAGGCATTAGCAGCTCTTTGTTTGATATATCAATTGAACAAATCAACAATCATCCATGAAAAAGATGCCAAAAAAGAAAAAAGAAAAAAAAAACCTTCTTCTAGAGGCCTATCTAGGAAAATCCAAGTACAGAGTGCTAGTACTCCAACTTAGCCATATCCACACACAAAAGTAATTTTCCGCAATAAATATAAATTTCATTTTGATCGGAGCCAGTCTACCAAAGAATTACGGACCAAGGGCATCAAAACATGATATGTTTGGTTGCAGTTGTAAGCAAAAAATCTAGTTTTTTCCATACTAAGAGAAAGCTGAGCGATATTGGTTAAAACTTTTAGGTTTTAAGGTCAGAAAGATAAATAAGCTCAGCCACACCAATTTTCAAGTTAAAAAAAAAAACAAAACCTTGAGTTTAAAAATTGCAACCAAACAAACCCATAATTTTAATGAATTTGATTTTTACCTGGAGGTGAGTTATTTTCCCCTTGAGGATGCTCAAATAACAAGCACATGGAAGAATCAAGGTCTGCAATAAGTCAATAAACATAAGAAACAGATCTCATGGCCGAATTTTATTTACAGAGGAAATTTGTAAGAATAATGCTAACCATACTCAAAAACTTACAACTAGCATGGTAAATAAAGATCCGATCAACGACATCACCAAACCTGTCGTACCACAAACATATATACGTGTTAACAAGGGAACAACTACGCAACAAGAGCTAGTTGAAGGATAGGTTTGACAAGCTCGCAAACAAAGTGTATATATGTAAATATATAAATATATATATTTGGCAATAGCATGATAACATACCAAAGAAAGGGATGGTGAGGCCCACAAGCAAGGTGGAAATCACCAATCCGGTTCGGATGAGAATCGAGTACACGGGGGACTTGAGATGACGTGATGGAATCAATTCCTCGAGACTCAATGCTACCGGAGTCATGGTTAATGCATACGTGATTTCAAGTTAAGGAAAATAGCAAGTGTTATCAACATTTTTTTTTTGTGTGTGAAAAATTTGGAGTAATTTCAACTCATTTGTCACATTACAAAACTTATAACTTCGCGTGAGAATAACAAAACGCAGGATAGCTTTTGATGATCTTCGAGAAAAGGATATTTGGTAAATGGATTGACTACCTGCAAAAGAACAAACAGAAATATCAGGTACAAGCATCATAATAAAAGGCATATATAACAATGTGAAACCTAAAATCATAACCCAACATCTAACCATAGCTGGAAAACAATAAGAGGTTTCGTTTGGTTGTAGTTTTTGAACAAAAATAATTAACTTTTTTCAGACCAAGAAAAAGTTAGACGCATCCGGCCTAAATTTTCTATCTTTCTACTCCAAAATAACAGAATAACTCAGCTAAAAAACTGGATAGCCAAATGGAATCCATCTTTCAAGCAAAAGAGCTGAAACACTTAAGTTTAAAAGCTACACCCAAACAAGCTCCGTGTGCCAAGCCCTTATGGCAAGTGTTAAGTACACTAAAAATTGAAAAATGCTTTCCACAAACATTGTAATCTACACAATGTGGAAGAGAACACATTGTTGCAACCTCGACCACCTACCGTTGTCCAAACAGCAATTTTGGAAGCTACCAAATCTTTCGGCATGTTGAGAGTGAATTGAGAGAGCGTTGTTTCTCCAAACATCATGTATCCCATCACAGCAACTCCCGCATACATCAGAGTACAGAGGAAAAAACTGTATTCGGAATAGAGAAATTGCAGACAAAATGTCAAAAAATCATAAGATCACTTACAAATTTTTTATAACTAATACCCGTTTGAAATTGATAGCTTTATGTTATCATGTATCATACCAGATATAAATTCAAGAAAAAAAAATAATGCAGCTACCTTCTATAAATGATTTATTCAGCCTAATAGTACAACATTTTACCACTTTTAGCACAAAGTAACCACAAATATGATTGTGTAAGCGCGCTTATGTTAAGGACTCTTCTCACGAAACCCTTCTGGCGTAACAAATATTACTGCATTGACCCAATCAAGTTCAATGAAGTTAGCCAAAGAGCTCTATTTTAATAAGCCGTCATAATCTCGTGTATGATACAAGACCCATAAATCAACAAAATTCATTTTTGCATCTTCCCGAACATACCTAGTGAAAAGAACGGAAGGAAATTGGCTACGCTTCTCCATAGACGTATATATGTTTGGAAATACAGCATGTCCGGAGTAGCAGTAACCGTATAAACCGATAGCAACGGGGAGAGTGCTCAGGTTCAGCGTTGAACCTTTGCTCTCAAAGCCAACTTCATCGACCAACCCGACCCAAAACAAGCAAATAACTACCAAAATCGAGGCAACAACTCCGCCAGCTGCAAACAAAAATTTGGAATTATTTAGAAAAAATACAGATATAATGAGAAAAGTACACACCAAAAAGGTTGTTCTAAAATCACGTAAAAGCGCAAAACTGCACTGATCTTACCGGAGATGTAGCTAAGGACTTGTAAGTCTCTGAGCCATACCGTTGGGAGAATAGTTAGAGTGGCTAATAGTCCGAACAAATGATATGAGTTCAAATAAATCCCACCCAAACTTAAGTGTGCATCGGGAAATAATGAAGATAAGTTATCACTCTCGAGAATAATATATTCTACACAACATGCCTGCAAGGCAAAAACCTCACGGTCAATACAGAAAGTAAATGACACAGAGAAAATAAATGAGGAAGTTGTACTTACATAGAGTTCCGCGTATAAAATTATCTGCAGCCACGGAGAAACAACAGACGGAAACAACTAATCAGAATCATGGTGAAAAGTTTCAGTATATATTTATCAGGAAAATGATTTGCCTGCCGACAGTTACGTACAAAAAGCGAACCGACTCTTATGTGGCAATCTTGTGGGAGCCAATTCCGTTTTTAAGAAAAAAAATCAACACACAGTATCTGACCACATAGGCATTTATACAACATTTGTTCTTGATTTTTCTATGACTCATTTTATATCACAGAATATACCATCTCACGTTCTCGAGTTTTATATCTTCTTTTATTTTCGATTTACACTACTAGTATTTAATTATCTGAAAAGGTTTCGAGACTCTTTTTACAACTTACTGATATAGCAAAACGTCCCGTATTACCAAAAGCAGCCTGGCCAATGTCGGGGTAAGTCTCAAGCCCGGGTTGGCTATCCAAGCAATAGCGCAATAGAATCCCAGTGTAGAAAGAGAGCACCGAGAAAATGAACAAAATTGCAAGCCCGGCCCATCCACCTTGCTTGACAGCAAACGGAGTAGACAGGATTCCCACTCCGCAGAGAACGTTCATGCCTGCGTGAAGCCACAGTTTGGACAAGAAATTATTTTTGAATATCGTACTTTTTTTTATGAAAAAAGAAAAAAAAGGAGGAAAGTGTCATTTCGTTTTTAGGAATCCACATACATAGTCGTACCCATGGTTGTCTAGAACTTTCCATACACAAATATGATATATCTCCCGGGAGTCGTTTGGTGAGTATTATATGAGTATATCAATTCTAATTGAAAAAAAAAAAAAACACCACAAACAACATAACATAGGATATGATACAAGTCTTTTGATATGTCCGCTTTGAATCCGTTCGATTTCGAAAAAGCATTACAACATTTGAAAATTTTTCGGAATATCCTTCATCAATTGTTGTGAATCACTAATTTCTTCAAAATTTTCAATCTTGGTTCATAGGAGCAAGTCAACAAGACGGAGGAATAGAACAATCTGTTTGATTTGCTCTTAGTAGCTATGAAATGATCATATTAACATGATCTTTTTGGCGATGGAGCATACTGAAAAGGAGTATATTGAAGAAGACTATGGGTTTGTCTGGTTGCAGCTTTTAGGCAAATAAACCAGCTTATATCTGATTAAGGAAAAAATTAGATGCATCCGCTTAAAACTTTTAGCTTATTTAGGCCAAAATAACAAATAAGCTCAACTTAAAAATTGAGCAGCCAAACAATGTCCAGCTTTTAAGCAGAAAAACTGAAAAATTGAAGCTTATAAGCTGCAACCGAACAAGCCCAAAGTATTCATGCAAATCAAAGTTATTCGCAGAGAAAGAAGCTAATAGTTCAGCACACTAAAAAGTTACGCAAGTGCTACATTGGTTACATATTAATAAGCAATAAGGCTCTCAAAATTAGTAAATGTTACTTACCATTAAGCACAGCTTGGCCAAATGAGCATTGGCGAGAAACAGGGAGCTCGTGAGAGACCCCGGAAGCTTTTCTTATGGAAGATTTCCTCGGAAGAGGAGGAACAAGAGAATGCGAGCTACGTCTTTGCTTTCGCTCTGGTTCGTCTTCGACAGTTGGCAAAAGCGGTTCACTCAAGGTAGGTAGTACCTCGGGAGTGTGCCTCCGAACAAGAGTAGATGAAAGGAACGAGCTGCCTAATCTTGAGAGAGGAGTGGTCGCAAGAAATGATATGTTCGGTGATGGCACACTACTATAGAGATCGATGGATTGCCTGAGATTTTAAGAAAGAAAAAATTAGTCTTACGAACAAGATAACAAATTAAACTAGGGTAAACTAAGAATCATTGTACGTGTTTGCACATTCTGGTAAACTTTCCCGGTTTATCGTAATTAGCTATGCATAAAAAACAATTCAGAACGAACAATAATGACAAGTTTACAACTATGACGAACATGATTTCAGAGAAATAGCAATCAGATTATATTTTATAATTAATCTCGCAATATGTTAAGCTATTTAAATTCATAAGTGAACGAATGTAGCAGGTTTATAATACCGGCACAAAACAAAAAAGGAAATCGCCTGACCAAGGAACCCAGAAAAATTATAGGAAAAAGGTTATTCGCAGAAGCAACAACTGTGAAACTTTTGCAGACACAACGAAAAAACGATACCCAGAAAAAAAAAAAAATAGCAACAATGCCGAGTCTAGTGTAGGTTTTAGTACATGAATTTGATGAAATGGCAATTTAATGAGTCCTTGAGCTAATTGTTTACACTAATTATCCGAAACATCATGCCTCGTTAATTTTCTTTTTCGACTAAAAAACAAGTTCCCGGGGAAACTCATGTTTCCCAGCAACGAGAACTATCTACTTTGAAGCCAAGGAGTAGATTATAGAGAAAATGAGGAAAGATTATGGAGACGAAGCGTATACCTATAACTTTGAGGCCAAGGAGTCGGCACAGAATCGGGTTTGCTCCTTGCTTGATTATCATCCGAAAAATTCGAAGAATCCGAATCGTCTCTGTTCTCTTCGCCTTTCTCAAAATCCTTCTCCTCATCATCATCACTCTCGATGTAAAAACTCTGGTCCGAAACTGAATTCTTCATCATCTTCAATCCCTCTTTTTCAAAACCAAAAAACTAAATCCTCTTAATTTTCCTAAATCTTCTATTTTTATTTTATTGGAAAACATAAAAAAAATAAATAAATAAATAAATAAAATATATATATATACACACACACATACTGTATTCACATCAAGGGTACCGCATAAATTATGAAGAGCTCTAATGTATAACAATTATGGAGGCAACTTCAAATAACAAAAGAAAAACAGCAAAAACAGATTATCTTATAAGCCGAACAGCCAAATGAACACCAACTTTAACGGGAAAAAAAAATAGAAATCTTGAGAAAAGTTGCAAACAAACCACCTATATAGATTATAGAATGTTATGTACACAGATCTAGGACTCAAATCTAGCTCAATCATAGAAGAGACAAAAAGTATCCATACCTTTTACAGATTTGTTTGTTTTTTTAGCCTTTATTTTGGGAGCTTTCTCTGAACTGGATTTCTCTGTTATAGATACAAAACTCATCAAAATTTGGCAACAGAAACATATCTTCTGGCTATTTAATTGCATATAAGTAAACACATAATACATTCAGACTATATATACATACATACATACATACATACATATATATATATATATTCTGTGCCTCTAAATGAGTGTATCAATCAAAGATTATTAACAGAAACAGAACAATTGCTCCTTCAATTCAAATTGACATCAATAATTACAAATAAAATATAAACAATAAATAAGCGCATTAATGAAAAAAAAAAAGAACCATCGAAAAATTAGAGAGCTTAAGTTAGCATAGAGACGGAGCATTCATTGGTAATTATGTATATCATATAAAAATATAAAATATATTGGAAAAAAAATATTTTTAACTGACAATTGTATATGGTAAATTTTATCTCTAGAATATTATTGCAGCAATTTTCTCGAATTTCCAACTAGGAAATCTATTATTTCTTTATAATTTATCAAAAATATAGCAAAATTATATAACTATACTAAAGTATAAAAATATTTTTCATCCTAATTTCAACTAATCTTAATGTTGGGAAAAAAAATTTGCCCCGTTTTAAGAAAAAATTGTGAGCACTAAATTACTCACTCGGATATCTATTATAGCAATTCTCCTCAAATTTCTAGAAACAAAAAAAAAAAATTGAGAAATTATTTCTGGTTAAATACGAAGAGAAACTAATTTTGCACTGAGGAGAGAGATATTTTGGCTGAATTTCAGGCGCCTATATAGTATAATTTTTTAAACGTTCCAAGATGAATCCCTATGCTATCTATGCATGTATGTATGTATGTATCTATCTATCTATCTATATATATATATATAGAGAGAGAGAGAGAGAGAGAGGGGAGTCATACTGTGTGTGAGTGAGGTGGCAGGTTTTGGTAAGAGAATATTGTGGCTTTTAATTTGCTTCTGTTGCTGTTAAATAGGGGGACTTAGGCTATTAGCATTACGTCGGGTTTTTTTTTTTAATTTAATTTTTACATTTAATATTTTAAAAATTACTCGTACCAATTTATCTATAAAATTTGCTAAAAATTATTAGAATAATTAAATATTATGTAATAAAATTAAAAAAAAATATGCTTTTTTGAATGTTAATCGAAATTTCATAGTTTAGAAATCTTCTCTATAGCGAATGCTTCAAGCGTCCCCTATACACGTTGAAAAAAGACTTTCTAGTAAATATGTTAAAAAATTAATGATTGAAATTAAAAATTGTATAATTTTGCGCTACCATTTTAAATTTGTAGGCCTGCCCAGTTGGAAAATATTGCTTGATATATTAATAACTAGGGTAAATTATACTTTGCCCCCATGAGGTTTCTTACTATTACAATCAACCCCCTGAGGTTTATGAGATACGTTGACTAATGTCCAAAAAGACTAGCCTACTCTCCATATTTTCTCATTCTCTAATTAGTGCTCATTTGTCTCATACTCTAATTTTATCAATATATTATTAAATATAAGTAATTAATTACTTATACAGACAAATAAATAAAATTTCTTACTAGTGTAACTTCATATTTTTACATTTTGTTATTGGTAGAAATAAGACAAGATAACTAATTATTTTCTAAATTTTACTTAGCAAACGTTTACAATAATTGAGTTCATAAAAATTATGAAAAATAATTATTTATGAACGAGTTTAAGAAGTAAGGTCAATGGTTATTAGAAAGTATTTTACATATGGAAGTGGTTTTGGGGCATTTTAGGTATATATAGGTGACTTATGGTAACAAATTTGACTCTCACTTTACCCCCCGAAAATATTAGGGGTAAAGTGCAATTGACTTAAAACCCTAAGGAGGGACAATGAAATATCAGAAACTTTGAGGGGTAATCTGTAATAGCCAGAAACCTTATGGGCGTAAAAATGCAATTTACCCTAATAACTAATTAACAGTATTGAATATTAAATTTTATTACAAAACTACATATTACGAGAAGGAGCTAACAACGACAATACCCTGACAATATACACACTCGAAATAATCGAGAGGTTTAAAATTAGGTAAGCGATAAAGATTGCGCGCATAAGACTTTTTTATTGTTCTAAGTCCGGTACTTCCCTCTGGTGACATTATCTAGTTATCCACTTGACTATTATGAGGACAAATATGAGTACAAGACAAATATGTGTATTGATACTTTTTTATTGTTCTAAAAAATTTACCTTTTTGTTTTTAAAATTAAATATGCAAACAAACAAATCCTCCCAAATTAAGTCAAGTACACTACTCAATTTTCAATTGACTCTATTGTGACCATTGTAGCTCCTTTGGCCCCATATAATTGTTGAACTCTAATAGGCAACTTTATAATTGTGGATAGATAGATTTCATGTCTTTATAATTGTGGACGGATAGATTTCATTTCTTTATAAGTATAATTTGGTTGAAAATATAATAGATTATTTTGTGATAGTCCAGTTAAAGTTTTCATCTAGATAGAAAACCCCTGCAAAAATCATTAAACGCATCCTTACAAATTCGGAATGTCGGATTGTGATTGAGTTAAAATCTTTTTCTACGATCGTACAATCCACATTTGTTCGGGTGCATTTTATCTCCGCTCGAATGGATGCGTCCGACTGACTTATTTAAATAAGAGGTCTCTCGGTGAATTTTGATGAATTTCTCGAGGGATGGAAGAAACACTTCACATTTTTGTTTTTGTATATTTTTTTAGTAAATATTCAAATTGTATTTACGAATTCTAAATAAAGGTCCGGAAAATGAATGTTAAAATAATTTGGATTTTGGAGCATATGATTAGTTTTCCATGAGCAGTAGTATAAATTAATTTTTTTAAATTTCCTTTTAGAACATACTAATGGAATCTTAATCACTATAATCTTTCATCGAGAGGCCTGTATTTGCTCTGTTCTGTTCTTACAAATTCATTTAAAATTTTTAACGCTCTCGTACTTCGCCTTTCGTTGCCGCTGTCACAACCGATTTCTTTTTTCTTCAAAATATCATGAATAGGAACAATATTTGCCTAGTTAGACGTACCAAATAAAGCAGTTTATTCTTATTTTAGAAAAAACAAAAATTCATATATTCAGCTTAAAATTTTCAACTTATTTAAATCAAAATAGCAAATGAACTCAGCTTAAAAACTAAATAGCCAAACATTATTCATCTTTTAAGTAAATAAACTGAAAAACTATAAATTATACGTCCCAACCAAATAATCCATAGCCAATAGTTAAGTTCGACAGCCAAATAATATAAATTTTCTATAACTTCCTTTGTCTATGAATGATTGAGACAATTATTTCACATGCAAAATTCACCAAAGCTTATCCCGGCCACGTCACATACACATGTTCTCGACAATGGACAATCCAAAAATATAACACGTAAAATTATCTCTACATATATAATGTACATGGCCATAAAATGTGTACTATACAGTGTTTTTTTTTAAAGGGCCGGATAGTAAATCTTATTGGGAAAATTTCAAATTGTATACGCGAATCCAATAAAATTTTTGAGATCAGCTCGGAAGCAATGCAATTCGTCATGTGATCTTCATAACGAAAGGCGGAAAAGAAGTGTGATTATGTTATAATAGTTGCGTAATGTTCTTCTAACCAGTCCGTGATTGTAAATTAATTTTCAAAGTGTATACTTAATTTACAAAAGTAATTTCTATGTTTCTCGAGATTCACTGTCGGTATTAGAAATATTAAAAAGGAAAATTAAACAACATTCAAAACAAGATTTATTATTTTCAGGTTTTTTAAAATATAATAATTGGGATAAAGAATTCTTGGATGTGATATGTGTATGATTAAAAGAGTTTGGGTAACTATGCTGCTTTTCAATTTTAATAGATAATAATTCCAAACATTGTTTGTGTAATTATTACTTTTATTTGTTTCTACCTTTATTCCAATCTATTTTAAAAAACAATAATTCCAAACATAGTATTAAATGCCAGATCCAATCCCATGAATGTGCTTAAATGGCTTGTTGGAGAATATGTCTTTGTTGTTGACCCCAAATTAAGGATCCAACATTGAAACGTTATGTGGCACATGTGGATTAATTGGTCATGTGCTTTATTTATTTATTTTTTTTAAATACGTGGTTTCCGTCGGTTTGCTCTGTTTAATTAGTCTACAGGGTCCAGTGCTTCACACCCACTATAATTTTCAACACGGAACAGGATTCAGCCTAGCAAGTTGGGGGGTGTGGTCCCAAGTACGACATATGTGAATCGAACTCCCCACCTCATGCTTGAAGTCATAAGTATCGGTTATTCGACCATTAGACCGATACCTTGGAGTTTTAATTGGTCATGGACTTGCTAATAAAAAATATTCACTCCGTCTATAAATAATTAAATATTTGATTGGCACATAGTTTTATACATATGCAAAATATCTGTTAAAATTTGGATTAAGCATAATAACAATATTCATTCCTATGACATGCTGTATTATTCTTGTGCCCAATAATTATATGAGACAATAATAATAATTTGTTGAATTTTGCAATGGTTACGGTTTTTAAAATAGAAAGAGTATTTTTTTTCGACAAGAGGTGTTGCAATTATTGGGTATTTAGAGCCCATAATTGTTGATACAATTAATTTATAATTTGGAGTAATTTTTAAAACTTTATAATGGTAACAATTTGCTTGGGTCGTGTCCCTAATAAAAAGATGGAAACCATTGACTTAACCACACACTCCAAATTACATGAAAAAAACATTATATGGATGTTCATCAACTAATAATCTTTTAAAATTTGAAATTTAAAAAAAAAAAA
>MKEJ01097239.1:0-10083 GCA_001753735.1 Embelia ribes | reverse complement strand
AATTTTGTAACTTCCCCACTACTTGAGGTACAACACTTGCACTTTTTGCGCATACAATCATGGTCATATAGAGAGTCGGAAAGGATACCGCACCATAAAAGGCTCGACCAAGCGCTCAAATTGCAGATTCCATCAGGGCGTAGTACGGACGTTATACCTTGGGAACTCATTACCGGTACAGGTCATAAGCAAATCAATGGCGAACAAATTGAGTTTAAGGGGACATGGATTTTCGTCATCTCATCTGAAATACTTTGCTAAATTAGTTTGAAAGGTTGTAATTGTTTTTCTTTTTTATTATAGTTATTTGTAATTTGAATTTATGTTAATGAAATAAATTTTTTGTTATTTCCAATTCATTATTATTATAAATATATTTATAAATTATTTTTTAATTACATTAGTAATAATATTCTCAACTCTAGATTGGCTTCTCTAGAGTCTTTTGTTTTCTAAATATTCATTGGTTAATCTGTTGCTTTTACTTTTCTAATCGGACATGTGATTTAATTAATAATGGAAGAAATTTCAATTTCCTACTTCTAATTTTATTTGAAGAATGTTTATTTGTTTAATTAAAAATGATATGATATGTTTTGATATTATTTACCAAAAAATTTAATGAACCACGGTTCAAACGTTGAACCGGTGAAACAATTCATTGACCGATTCATTCTTCGGTACAGTTTTGATAACCCTAGGATCAATGTTTTGGATAACAACTATTAATTTTATATTTTAATACATTATTATATGTATGTGAATCATTTTCCGTGGCATTATAATAGAAGCTATACTATTCTCAAATTATAGTAAAGTATTTGTTTCTGTATAAAGAAAAAGGTCATAAAGTAAAAGGACAAGTACTATCAAAGGTCTTTTATTAGCAAAAGCAAGTCCAAATCACAAAAACAAGTAATTAATTTTGAACATTCTTTTTCCATCGTAGCTAGCCTTTTAAATTTTTAAAGAATTTTTTTTTTCTTAGAACTAAGACTAGATGCGATATGGCTCCTTACTTAGCTAGTTATTAGAGCATTCACACCAGTTTTTCTTATTAAATTTATAAATCTTACTTTTTAAAAATTCATTTATCTTACAAAATAAAAATGTATCATTTTCAGTCTTTCTAAAATTAAGTTTCTACACAATTAATTTGATAATATATAAATTTAAAAAAATTTTAAAAATTGAATATGTTGGTGTGTGTTTTATTTATTGGAGGAAAAAATTTATTTTTTTAACATAGAAAAGATAAATAGTAATATTCTCATTTGGAAAAGTTATTATTGCATTTGTAAAAAAAAAATTAAAAATAAAAGTACTAAATTTACATAATTTCTCTCCATTTTCTCCTTTTCCTTTCTAAGTTTCTATTTGAGAAAGAAAAAATGCATATAGAAATGCTGTTGTGAATACTCTTACATTTTGATTTGAACTTTCTTGATTTCCTGTTGAATTTGTAATTTTTTTTCCTTTACATAATTTTTAAACTTACACCCATGATGTTTAACCTATATAATGTCAACACAACAATTTTCATATGATTTTTTTGTGTGAACTTTTTTTTTTTTAAGAAATTATATTCTAGGTGAAAATGAATGAACACAGAATATGAAATTATGGGCTACGTTAATGCAACCCCATACATGAAATTTATGCACATCGGATTTTGCCGTCACGCAAATGTAATGTAGCCCCTCAAGTCGAAGATGGTAGACTTGTAGCTCGCCCTACTTTTGTTTGCAGTAGAAGGTAAAGAGATTTATTTTCAAGAATTATAAGCGTTACTACGTTACTCATGATACTCATGAGAATTTGATGGTGTTGGTTTTTATGTGGCACTTCATTTAAATTATAATTAATTGTTTTTTTGCTCGTGATGAATATTCTTATATAGCCTTGAATGATTATTATTTTAGCATTCAAGTAAGGATAATATTGTAACCGAAAACAGAGGAATAAAGCAGATGAATTCCCTTTTTTAGAGGAAAAGATCATTCCATTAACTACATTTAATATGAGCTAATCTTTTATATATAAAATGGTTGTACCTTTAATATAGAGAAGCTGTGTCCACTTTTGTGCATACCATATTTGCCCTTTTCGACTAACAAAATCACAACTTTCATAATTCATTGAAATAAACTCACAAGTGCAAATAAGGTATTTCTTATAGCTGACATTTCATAATTTATTTTTATTTTACATCCTTGGGTAAATTACATTTTGCCCCATGAGGTTTCTGAAAATTTCATATTATCTCCTAAAGTTTCGGAAATTACATTTTTCCCCACTTATAATCTAAGTTAGATTTTATTGTATAAGAAGCATATTACCCTCAGTTAATTTCCTAATTTTATTAATTTAGAACTTGATATTATATATTATTAAATAAAATATCGTCACTTTAATAAAAATATATTATATTAGTAAACAATATTTTTTTTAACAAAAAATCATACAAAAGATACTATTTGAGGGGTATGTTAGTAATTTTTTAGTTATTTATCATAAATAATTTTATTTTCATTTTGCCCCCAGAAATATTGGGGGTACACTGTAATAACCACCAAATGGCAGGAGGCTTAGTGTAATTTTAGAAACCTCAGCAGGGTTTCTAAAATTGTCAGAAACCTGTGGGTGCAAAGTGTAATTTACCCTTTATCTTTGTATACATGCATATCTTTATATTTTATTTAAGATTTTTGGAATTAGTTTATTTTAATTTCTATGCGCTTCCAGATTTGAATTGTATAAAAATAGTAGTTTTCGACTATTTTTTTTTTTTTAGATCGTGCAAGGGTTGATAAATAGATAAATTATCGAAACTGATATGCATAATGAAATTTGAGAATATAATTATAAAGATAGTTTTATAAAGTCCATACAGGAGTTGCATTAATTTTAAATAAAATTTATTAATTGACATTTGAAAACAAATAAATGATATAGAATAATAAAATCATTTAAAAGAGTATGTAGATATGCATATCTATGAATCTATATATCAATCTCTCACTGGGGCTTGAATTTACTGTACAACTACTTACCATAGTGACTATGAAATATTTCTCCCCAATCTTGTTGCACCATCTTTTTGTATGTGAATTTGTTTATGCCAAAAGAATAAAAATAGCATTTTATTATTTTTTTCTATTGCTTGCTGAAAAATATTTCTTATTTTATATACCCAATTAATAATTTTGTCTTTCTTAAGTATTGTATGTTAAGATGCATTTAATTCACTGGGACATAATATTCAGGGAATTACTATTTTTCATATTTATTCTCCATATGTATTATCTTTAATAAACTCGGTATATATATTCCGAGAATATATTATTTTTCATATTTTAGGCAGTTTGTGGACATTTTTTTTTTGTCTCTTACCGCAAGCATTTATATGGTTATAAAAATATAGTTTCTAAATTATGTAAATATTTTCATTGTATTGCTATCGATTAATGATTGTTTGTTCTACAATCGTTATAAAAACAACATAAAGTCACAATGTATTTCGCAAATACATTGTGTGTGTCACGGTGGCTAATATAAATAATTAGAACTCATTTAATATTATTGAAGCCATTTAATGTAGCTATTAATAAGGACTTTGTTTACATTTTATTAGTTCCAGTTGATCAATTTTTTACTTAAAAATTGGATATTATTTAGTTACTCAGTTTTTAAAATTTTAAGCTGAATATATTTTAATTTTTTTTAATTATAGTTAAATTAACTTATTTACTTAAAAGTTTAACCATGCAAACTTTAAGATAAATTATTTATAAAAGAAAATAGTTTTGAGGAGGAGAAGGGGATCAACAAGTAAACCAAATAATCTTTCTTATGTAATTTACAAAAATTATTGTATTTTGAGGATAAATTATTATAATTCAATAATAATTTATTACAAATATTTTTAGTTTAATTTTTATTAAAATTAATTATACTAAATTATCCTCAATTTATAGTAAATACAGTAATTCTATACAAAAAAATTATGGTATATTACAAAGAAAAAATTTCTTGCATTGAGAACAAATCCCTTTATATGACCAGAGATAAAATGGCTTTTCGAATTCCACGAGAAAAAGGCTACAACTACTTTCCATTACTTTGAAAACTAAATTCACATTTCATTAATAAGTAATTACAAAATTGACAAAAAATAAATAATTAATTAAAATAGAGAAGATAAGATGAAGGCAGAAAGAATCAAAGACAAACAAGATTAAGAACCCGATAATCAAATTTTTAAGAAAGCAATTTTGCAAAACTATTTAACAAATTAAGATTGTTTTCAGAATAATTACCAAGCTAAAGTTATTTAAAAATCTCAGTTTGAAAATGTAAATCTTTTTGAAAAACAAACAAAAAATGGTGTTTGAACCTGCAAATTTCGAACTTACAAAAAAGTGGAAATTGAAACTGAAATATGTTGTTATATCTGAATTCAAACATAAAATTCAAACTGCAATTTATTTTTTTACCTACTGTTGAACCAAAAAGGCAAACCAAGAGGGAGTGAATTAGTTTTCTAATAAAAATTATCAAGTTAAAAATTGTTTACCTCTTTTTTAAAGATGCGTTGCAAAATGTATGATAAATGAGTAAGTGAAAGTGGAAATGAAATATACTAAAAATAAAGTAGGAGAAAGGAAATACGACACCGCGATTTATAGTGGTTCGGTAATGGTATTTCCTGACAATAAATTGGTAGACCCCAACGTCCACTTTTCAAGGTTGTTCGCCTTGAGTTCCCTTTAGAATGCAATGTAATCTTTTACACTCTAAATAACCAAGTAGTTTGACGAATACTACTTGCTACATTAGCCCTTGAGCTGTCCGAATTCCTAATTCGAGCTTACACTCACAATCCGAGCACAATCACTCTCAAATTACCCAAAACTTACTCAAGAAACAAAATTAAGAAGTTGATAACGTACTTCCTAATATTACAATACAATTTTGTATAAGATTTCACTTAAAAACAACCCTTACAAATGGTAACAAAGTGGAATAAAATTAGAAAGGGAGCTTAAACTTTTTGGCTTTTAAACTTGGCTTTTTAGAGATTATCTCACTTGATTGATTAATTGTTGCACACTTGCCTATCTTGAAATGTATAATGGAGTTATATATGACAGTGTTGGAGCAGACATAGTAGTTGAAAGATAATGCAAATTGCTCAACAAGTCGAATAAAGAATTGAAGGCTAAAAATCTGCATTTACTAGCCTGTCCGACGACCCTAAGTAGGGTGTCCGACATCTGTCCATTGACGGGTGACCCATCGGGCACCTGTCAAATAGAAGGTAAATGTCCTCGAATTTTTTCAACTTTTTTAGTCTGAAGTGTAACTTTGGACATGGTTGTCCAGCGGCTTGTCCGACGCCTTTAAGTTGTTGAACGGTCGTCGGACAGTTCAGAAGATCTATCCACTTGTTGCCTCAAGTTGCCATTCTTGATTGTGTTCAAACTAGAAATTAAATTTGATGCTTGTCTCGAAAGCCCAACCTTTGAACCATTTCACACTTGATAAAATTATTTTAAGATACTGTATATATTCAATAAGAATTGTATAATTTTTACAATTTTTGCAATCATCAAAAAATATTTTAATTTAATTTTAAAACCTTAGGATAACAAACTCCCCCCTTTTTTATAATGACAACCCTTATGTAAAATTTAAATAAACTCTTGTTCAATTAAGCGCATAATGTGATAATATTCAATTTTGTCCAATATTTATATTAAGTTTCTATACAACTAATTTGATAATATATAAATTTTAAAAATTTTAAAACTATCAAATATATTGGTGTGTTTTATTTATTGGCCGAAAAAATTTATTTTTTAATATACAAAAGATAAATAGTAATATTCTCATTTGGGAAAGTCACTGTTGCATTTGTAGAAAATTTTCTGAAAATAAAAAGACTGAATTTACATAATTTCTCTTCAATTTGTCCTTTTCCTTTCTAAGTTTCTACTTGAGAAAGGAAAAATGCTTATAGAAAGGCTATTGTGAATACTTTACGCTTTGATTTTAACTTTCTTAGCTTCCAGTTAAATTTGTAATTTTTTTTCCTTTACATAATTTTTAAACTTACACCCATGATGTTTAACCTATATAATGTCAACACAACAATTTTCAAATGATTTTTTTGTGTGAACATTTTTTTTTAAAGAAATTATATTCTAAGTGAAAATGAATGAACACGGAATATGAAATTAGGGGCTACGTTAATGCAACCCCATACATGAAATTTATGCATATCGGATTTTGCCATCACGCAAATGTAATGTAGCCCCTCAAGTCGAAGATGGTAGACTTGTAGCTCGCCCTACTTTTGTTTGCAGTAGAAGGTAAAGCGATATTTATTTTCAAGAATTATAAGCGTTACTACGTTACTCATGATACTCATAAGAATTTGATGGTGTTGGTTTTTATGTGGCACCTCATTTAAATTATAATTAATTATTTTTTTGCTCATGATGAATATTCTTATATAGCCTTGAATAATTATAATTTTAGCATTCAAGTAAGGATAATATTGTAACCGAAAACAGAGGAATAATGCAGATGAATTCACTTTTAAGAATAGAATAGGAAAAGATATTTCAATTAACCACATTTAATATGAGCTAATCTTTTCTATATAAAGCGGCGGTACCTTTAATACAATGAAGCTGTGTCCACTTTTTGGCATACCCTATTTACCCTTTTCAACTAACAAAATTACAACTTTCATAATTCATTGAAATAAACTGGCAAGGGCAAATAAGGTATTTCTTATAGCTGACATTTCATAATTTCTTTTTATTTTCCATCCTTGGGTAAAAAATACACTTTGCCCCCATGAGGTTTCTGAAATTTTCATAGTAACCCCATATTTTTCAGATATTATATTTTACTTCCACTTATAATCTAAGTTAAATTTTATTGTAAAATGACCATATTACCCTCACTTAATTTCCTAATTTTATTAATTTAGAATATGATATTAGATGATATTAAATAAAATATCATCACTTTGATAAAAATATATTATATTTATAAATAATAATTTTTTTAACAAAAAATTATACAAAAGATGTTATTTTCGAAAGATGTTATACAAATGCTATAATATAAGGACCATATTACCCTCACTTAATTTCCTAATTTTATTAATTTAGAACTTTTTATTAGATAATATTAAATAAAATATCATCACGTTAATAAAAATATATTATATTTGTAAATAATAATTTTTTTAGCAAAATATTAAACAAAAGATACTATTTACGGGGTATGTTAGTAAATTTTTGAGTTATTTATTATAAATAATTTTACTTTCACTTTGCCCCCGGAAATATTGAGGGTAAACTGTAATGTCCATCAAACCTTAAGGGGTCAAATGTCATTTTAGAAACCTCAGGAGGCTTTTGGATATTTTCAGAAACCTTTTGGGGGCAAAGTGTAATTTACCCTTTTAATTATGTCTGGGAAATTTTATATGCATTTATAGTAAAACTCATATTCATATTACATATTTAGACAAAATGAATGCAACCCCAAATATATATATATACTACTAAAAATGTATAGAGAATATTTTTAAAAAAATGATTTTGCAACAAATAAGTACTATCAAACAACTCACTATTATTTCTTGAAATCTTATATTTTAGATATGACGAAATGGAGAATAAGACTCGTAATCTTCATAAAGCAGAGATTGTATTTTGAATATTTTGTCCTAGGAAGTTTTGATTTCTTGCTAGTGTTCCATGTTAATCAACTAATTATATACGGAACTAAGATTAACATTCCAAATAAAAAAGTCAATTATTAAATTCCACTTAGAAAAGACATCGATATAAGCCTAAGGATAAGATCATGGTCCATGGCTTAACGAGTAGTGTCCATACATATATATGTATATATGTCTTCTTCGACGAAACCAATAGCTAGTTTGATTCATTAATTTCTCATAAATGTAGCATTATCTATTATTATTTTAAATCAATCAGCTAAGATGATACTGGGCCAAATTGTCTAGTTCAATTTCAAATAAGATTTTATAACCCTTTTAAGTCATTACCCTTTTTTATGCATGCCAAAAGTGAAAAATAGTGGTAATTTCTTACGTCCTAAGGATATGGTAGCATTGTTAGCTTGATTTTTTTACTAAACAAAAATATTAATTCTGCACGTAATCATATCCAATAATTTTAGTTGAAATGCGCGAATTCTAATTTTTCCTAAAAATATGGTTAAAAAAACACTATTTTATTGATAAACAAAAACCAAAAATTAAAGGATTATTACAAAATGATCTCTAATTCTTGGACAAATTAGTGTCAATTCGATTTCATTTTAATCAAATTTAGTCTGCAATTTGTTCGAATATGTCAAAATCAAAATGTTAAAATAAATCACACTATTATAAGTTACATCAAAAAACAAATCAAGCCCAACAAGGTTGACCTAATCAACTTCTGCTAATTATCTTTGTATTATTTGCTTTGCCTCGTCAAATATACCTTTAATATAATGAAATTTGATACTTCTTTTCTTTTTTTTAATCCCCATAATTCCATTTATTTCGTGGCCAGCACCATGTGGAGTGATTATTTTTTTATTACAAAAATAAAAATCGTTCATCATTTCCGCATGTAGTTGTGTCACTTGTGTGTATCATATTGGAGGAATATTATTGTGTACATGCGGCACATATTATAAATAATGGCGGATATAAAATTTATGGCAAGAAGGCAAATCTAGAGGTTGAAGTAATGTGTTATCAAAAAATAAAAATAAAAATTTAAGTTCTATGATTAAGTAACTTTTCACTTACGTGGCTCGCCAACAAGTAGAGCATCATATTATAAGCTGTCCCGACCAAGGCTGTTTCGGTGGTCATGACCCCAGTGGCATTTACAATCCGGGAAGAGAGTGGATAAATGATACTAAATCTCAGAAAATATTGAACCATGATACTGAATCTCAATACAATATGCGAGTCAGTGGTCACCGAATCATCTAAATTAGGTATAATTGCCCAAACTAGAACCTGGGAAATAATGACCATTGTCAAGTTAGTGAATCAAGAAAAGAAGTTTACGAACTTAGGTTAGTAACTTTTAGGAGATTTAACCTTTCAAAAAAAAAAAAAACTTTAGGAGATTCGTCTAAAGTGGCATACCTGTGGCACAGATATTGCAGCCAGAAAGTCCCGCCAAAAGTCCTTAGCAACGTACCTTAATGCAATCTCCCAAGGGTCTATGACAAGCTCTCCTCTCCCGAGCACTCGAGATGAAGGTGCCACATAAGCGGTTCGAAACTTGACAAAAATATTAATCAAGTAAAAAACATCGGACACCGTTCTCAGAACCGTTAGTACTACTTGAACTAGCATAGAGGATTTAAAGCATAAGTTTGACTCGGAACTTGGCAAGAATAAGAACAGTGGGTCGACAAAGAGAGAAACTAGCCCTGAAATGAAGAATACGTAGTTCCATTTTTGTGCTAGTTGTCCTCTAGGATCCAGTATTGTTCTTTTCACTCTCCCGTAATCCTCGGGGAAAACCCTCGAAGGAAGTATAGTGTTAAAGCAATTACCGGTCTTCTCACAATTATCCTTGATCTTGCTTTCGACTGCTCCCCGGCTTTCGATCTCACTCTCATCTTCAATCCTGAAAAACTCCGCAATATAATAATTTAAGTTATAACTTTTCGAAAAAAAAGAGTCCACACCAACATGAAAAATGGAGCAAAATATCAGACAGACCTTATGGATCTTGAAGCCCGGAAAGCCATGAAGGATTTTGTGAGTCTATTTCCTTTTACTTGTTCTTCTCTTGAAAAGCTCGGGGCTTCGTTACCCTTTCTGATTACCAGGATATGAACTGAGTTAATTTCTAGAATCTTAACTTTATAATACTTTCATAAGAAAAGTTGTGTCTGCTTATTTTTCTATTTTCTTATTTTACTTAATTGCAGTTGACAATCTTTTTTTTTTTTTTTGTGGGGTAAAGCAATGCAGTTGACAACTTGCCAACATTACTAACCAATAAATAAATATCGTAG
>MKEJ01097224.1:0-18912 GCA_001753735.1 Embelia ribes | reverse complement strand
CTGTATATTTAGTTGCATAATGAGATACCTTATAGGAGAGCATGGATGATGATGAAGAAGAAGAAGCAAGCCCTTGAAACCCGATATTATACGCAACGCTCCCGTCCGGTTTAAATAGCCCGAAATTTCTCTCAGATGTTGGCCCGGGCTTTGAATTCTCATTAAATAAAGCAAAAATATAAGCTCTGACGGGCATTTTTGGCTTATAAGGCGTCCCCTTCTTCTTCGCTAGCTTCTTCTTTAAATTATAATTATAAGTTCTCGCATTTTTCACATTGGCCCCGACTTCATTCACGTCGCCACGGGAGGCCCAACCAGTTTCAGCCACAATCACTTGCATTTTCTTGAAACCCGCCTTTTCCAAAGCGAAATAGGCCGCATCAATTTGTGCATCGAACATATTATCATAATGTAGCTTGGATTTTGCATCATATATGCCGGAATTTGATAAAAATAAGGCGTAGTTAAGGTCAATATGGTCGGGATCACTTATATACGCAAGGAAAGGGTATGCGTTGATATAAAATGGAGAATTTATTTGTGAAAAAAACTGTAAAAGTGGTTTCATGTAGGGGAGGACATTTTCTTTAAAAATGCAAGCTGACGGAGGGAATGAATTGGCAAAAACAGCCTCAGAATGTGGGGATGACACCTCGATGGAGCTGGATAAGTCTAGTTTTTCAAGGGCATGGTAGACATTTTTGCACGCGGGGAGAAGGATCTCCCAGAGCTCTGGATCGGTACTACCGAGGATTTCGTTCCCTACCGCTATACCTTTGATGGAAGTCCCAGGAAGATAGGGTTGTACATTTTGTTTTATCCAGTCGATGGCTTGGTCTTGGCTAATGCTTATGTCTTTCAAGTACTGGTTCCCAAGCCCAACGATGATCTCGATATGCGATCCTTTGAATGCGTTGAGAACTTCATGGTCTGCGTCGTATATTCTTATGTTTTTTATTTTGTTTGCTTTGAGAAGTAATACTACGTTTTCAGGTTTGGGGAGATTGTCCGCTATTCGCCCATAGTTTACTCCATACGTACCCGTGAATGCAAAGACTGTTCCAAACGAGAGGAAGAAACAGGGAAGAGATTAGTTTCTCATCCATAAAAATGCCAACAATGAATGGAAAACAACTTATATTGTTCTAGATACTGTATTAAAAGTTGTTTACAGAAAGAGAAGTTTAGTTCTTGCTAAAATAAATATTGAACAAATGTGCATATAAACTAGCCGCGACCAGCTTTGTTAGGCCCTAGCTCGATTCCATTTTATAATAATAACTCAAATAAGATAACATTGTTGAACGATATACGTGTAATTGAGACAAGTTAGGCTATCCACTACGGATGAATAACATGTGCATATAAGGTATAGCCTTTATTCGTATAGCTAACTAATTTATCGACATGTATTATTTATTCAATGCCGTTTGTGAAAATAAAACCCCCATCATGTTTGGAATGCAAACTAAACAATTCTAACCAATCATGCATCAAATCCCAAAAGTTGTATTTTCTTCTCAACTACTAAAACCAAAACTTTATCATGATGAGAGCGGAGCTGCTCGGAAGGATTCATGGATCAGAAGATCATCATGATGCCGGGTTATAGCTCAGACTAGAGGTCTAGGCCTGCACCCCAATAACACATGAACCCAACAACGAATCGTGCCACTACATAACTAAATCGACAAAAACACTTTCAACAAAATTCAACATGAACATAGAAAGGTAGATAAAGGAATAGAGAGTACCATTATGAAAGGCTAACAACAAAAAGGGAGTGAACCATAGGAAGAATGAAGATGGAGGAGAATAAGGACCCATTGGTTTGAGAGGAGAATCAAATGCAATGCTATCTCATTACATATGTAGTGCACAAAATAATAAGGTAACCTCTAATGTTACATAATCGATAGCCTCCAATTATGGTACCTTTGATCCTATGCTTCTCTGCAGAGAGAAAGAGGAGAGATAAGATTCTTAGCCCCAATCCAAAGAAGAGGGTAGTAATGGGATTGGGAATTAGATTCTAACTTTTTAGTGCCCTTTGCCTTTCTATCAAAGTATACCCTTTTGAAGGGTTATGACTTGCTACGCTAGCTCTTGGGCAAAAAATTGAACCTTTCTCTTTTGATATCGAAAAGCGTTGGCATAATTTTTGCAAATTGAAAAAATAGTGGGAAATTTGATTTCTCTTGATGTATATGGAAGATGAGAAGTTAAATTTAGTGAAAGTTAATCATGTGCAATATACTTTTGTCATGTCTTATATATATCAAACACATTTTATTACTCGAATTTGTCTCTTATTGTAATTGTAGCGCTTGTTTTTTCGGAATAAATAGTTAGTCCTGGATTGTTAGTTTCGAACAACCATATTTGGGATTCAACTCCCATTACTTCGTTCTAATTAATCTCTCCACACTTCCCACAACGCAAGTCTCGTACTGGGACTAAAAGTTTCTGCATACTATTTGGTTCTAAAGAAAATTCCCGAACGTGAGAACAAAAGGGAACAGATTGGACTATGAGTCCTACCTAATAGAGCCATGAGACAAAATTGCCTCCTTCGTGGTTAAGAGTAAGATGACGAGCACCATAACTCGGCGAGGGTAAACTGTGACTTTAGCAAATTTTTGTGTGTGAAAAGAAAATTTCAAGAAACCTTAGTGGCTAAAGTGTAGTTATGTAATTTTCTATTCGCACGGTGCACCGAGTGGCGGCGTATGCAATCATAAATAATAATATATAAAAAGTTAAAATATTAAACAATAAAAAATTATTAATTAATTATTTATTTAATAATATAGTCAATCAACTAATAAAACGGTTACAGAATGCTCTACACTTGTGATTATTCGCAATTCAATGATCCACCATTAAGTATTACATTAATTTTTATAATTTCTTCTTAAAATAAAAAAATATTAAAATAACATAAATTACTTTTATTTATAATATATGTATATGCTTACAAATTCATATAAAATTGAAAAGACCATAATGGGAATTTGCAAAATCATAAAAGAGGTAATAATCTTTATATATTTCTACCCGAAAATCTATAAATATTTTAAAATATATATATTATTTATTATAAGCTTAAATTTTTTTAATAATTTTAATTTATACTATTAAATTAAATAAATAAAATTATATGTAGCAAATGCAAGGCACATAATATTCAATAGTACTGTATATATATTTCACTATGAAAGGTGGTCGGTGGCATCAATTGACTATTAACAGTATCTCTCTTCAACTAACTAATTAACTAATTTCAATATAAAAATAAATAAAATAAACACTACCTAAAATTTGAGCTAATTATAATAAGGGTCCCCATAGTCTCAATGGAAATTCTATTTGGTCTGTTTATAGTTTCAACTGAAACAATGGTCCTAAAGTTTGAAAAGATAGCATCGTTGGTCGCTATTATGGAAGGAAAATCATCGTTCGTCCTAAAATGTGAAAAAAAACCTCAATTACTTGACCTATATATTCATAAATTAGTCATTTGATAGTTATTTGTGGTAAGTTTAGTTTTTTATTTTTTATAAATGATATTTATTTATACATGAGGATTACCACATAAATACGTATTATCTATTATTTGTGTAAAAATATCTATATACCGTCAATGAATACAGATTAAATTTATTGTGTAGCTATCATTTGCTACTATGAAGATAATATAAATTTTGAATTATGAAAGTACCTCAAAAGGGACTAAATCTTTGGCAAGTTTCAAGCTACAATACATCTTTGTTTGCTATCAAATCATTGATATTTTACAATAGACTATAACAAGTGATTTCACTTGATTCGTGTACGATCTTTTAGGTGAATTGACAACTTTGTTGATTCTCACATGTTAAATACATAGTCTCATAAACATATTTTGAGCAGAATCGGAGATACAAATGAGTAGGGTACAATTTCATCTAAATTTTTTTATTTTTAATACTTTTAAGTATAACCCAAAATATTGGGATTATTTTGCTTCATAAGAAACGATGATTCTCACAATTGTATACTTAGGTAAATAAAAGTTAATTTCGGTGCAATTAGAAAATAACAAATGTTGGATATTAGAGGATTAACTTGAAGGAATTTATTTTGGGACCGATTCCATCCTTTTTAAAAATATTTGGCCTCTAAGTATTTGTATCAAAGTTATGAGACCAAATAGAAGATTTCTCAAAACTATGAGAACTATTAGTGTAAATCCACCCATAATTTACTCTTTCAAAGTTCAAACGCAATAGCTCACTGTTTCTGTCGTTTTCACTCTTTCACTCCATCTTTAACTCGTGACAGACAGAATTTTCTTTCTAACCCATCTCTCTCTCTCTCTCTCTCTCTCTCTCCGTATCTCTCTGTAAGTCCTGATGCAGATTTAAACTCCTCACTCACCCCCAGCATCAGCATTTCACACCACTCTAAAAAATCCGTCTCATTTCTTTTTCACTTTCTCTATCTATACATTCCATACAGTCTTTTCCAAACCCTAGCTACCGCTTCTGAGTAGATCCACGATGGCGGAGCTCTCTCCGGCGGCGGCGGAGGGCAATGCGACCCCGGTGGTTCTGACGGCGTCGGCGTCCTTCAGGGGGTCCCGGCGGCGGGTGCCTCTGCGGCCGAGCATGGATGCCGACGAGTTCATGAACATGCTCCACGGCTCGGATCCGGTCAAGGTCGAGCTCAACCGCCTCGAGAACGAAGTCAGAGGTGAGCGAGAAAGAGAGAGAGAGAGAGAGCTGATCTAGTGCAACTGTGATTTGTTTATTTATTTTTGTTTTCTGTATCTTTGTTTTATTAGCAAATACACTAGCAGTCACCCAGCATAATAAATTTACACTTGGACTGATACTAAGGCTCGGCTTGGTGTAAAGATTTATCACGATAAAATACAATGGAAAAGAAAATCACCGTAGAAATAATTATAGATCCAAGAACAGCATTTTTTTCCAGTCACATTTTCTCACGAGAATCCTAACACCAAACACAGCATAAGGCAAATCCAAAGAAGAGAGATATTTATCAATATATTTTATCATCACCCAGATTGTTTTTAGCAGTTGTATTGATTTGAGAATAACTAAAAATATGAATCAAGGAAATAACCTGCTAAGGTTAGTAGATGTGACATTTATACCGTATGTAAGGTAAATATTGCGCACATACTATTTTTAACATTTGTATTGATTTGAGAAAGAAAACAACTTGCTAAATTAGTAGGTGTGACGTTTAGATCGATAAATGAACTAAATCCTGGGAAGAATAACATGTATCACTATATTTTACAATAAGCTATAGTCATGCCTGCTATTTTTAGCATTTGTATTGTGATTTGAGAATATTCAAGATATGAAATGGAAACAACTTGGTAAAATTAGCATGTCTGATGGTTATAGATGATAAAATATAGTGATATCTATCCCTATTGAAATTCAAAAGGGATCCCCTATTTGACTGTGTTGATTTTGTGCAGATAAGGATCGGGAATTAGGGGAAGCAAATGCGGAGATCAAGGCATTGAGACTGTCTGAGCGGCTCAGGGAGAAAGCTGTTGAAGAGGTCCACAATCTCTATTTTTAGTAAAAACTTCCTGTTTCACTAGTTTTCGGAATTTCCATATGCATTGATTTGCTTATCATTTGGATTTTGAGTTTTCTGTTCTTGAGTGTCTAAATAAGGATTAAATTTGATATGGCATTTCTGCAATTGCGAAAAAAGACAAAGTTGGAGATGTTCCTGAAATGCCGTCACGAATTTAGAAAATCAATAGCAGTTTCAGCTGTTTAAATGGATTAAACTAGTTGTTTTGACGTCTACTAATTATGTATTTTGTCGTGTTCTACCACGTTTTAATATATATATATTTTTTAAAGTTACCATGTTTTAATTGAATTAATCATGTTCATATTCCTATGTTTTTGTTTTTGTTATTGTTCCGTCTCTTTTACGTAGAACAGGAAACATTTCCAGGTGATTTGGAAATGTTTTCAAAAATGTTTTGAAGAGTTTGAATCGTTGTGTTGTTTTTGGTAGGATAGTAGATTGACTGTAGTCAAAATATCAATATTTTAGTAGTTGTTTCCACATATACTAAAGTTTGTATCTTGTTGTGTTCCTCTATATCTTAGTGAAATTTATTATTTTATGTTCCATTTATTTATTGTTTCGGTTTTTCTTGAATTATAAAATGTCTCCGCCATTACTACATAACAATGGAAAGTTTATTCCTTGTCTATTTGACTACATTGCTGTGTTTAATTCTGCTACTTATTTGGAAAGGAAAATGACTGCAATTGGATGGCCATATACTGATCATTTGTTTTATTAAGTGAACTTTTCTATTCTCTTCATTTTTTCCATATCTCGTTACGTTATACTTTCCTTGTTTAATTGTGGATCCAATCTCTGATTGTTGTGTAAAGGATAAGATTATTTAACAGTTGGGCTTATTAATGTATAAGGATCTTCGAGCATCTGAGTATAGAGCTTCATAAGTGGCAAGTTGTCAATTTGTGTTTTAAGCCTTTGTGGGGCTACTTCATTGCCTGGTAATATGGGGTTAGCTGAGAAAATCTTATGTGATCAGCTTTGTGGTGGCAGTGTTACCCTTCTCGAATTTGTCTTACTTATGCTATCTTGCATTCAAGCGAAAAATTAGCTCCGACCATGTCAGCTGATTCACCAATTCAGTTGATCCATGAAATTTCATATAGTGGCTAGTTCTATCAGATGTCCCCGTAGGGACAAGAACAAAATCTTTGAAATGCGGTGAGTGTGGATCGAACACGCGACCTTCAGATCTTCAGTCTGACGCTCTCCCAACTGAGCTATCCCCGCGCTTTATGTCAATTGTTGGACATTTATGTATTATATAATAATAATATGGTCATGTATCTTCAAGAAAATATAATTTACCAATGGTACCCATCTACCCAAAAAAGCCGTGTGGAAACTACCACTATTTGGATGGGGGAAATTATTTGCTATTAGCAAGAAGTTAGATTTTCTAAAGCAGCGACAACTTGCTTTATGCTTTGTTATTGATAAGATTCTCTTTGAAAACCATGACCACAAGCAGTTTACCACTTCATTTGAACTAGCGCAATCTGCATTTTCCATGTACAATCAAAATTTTGGGTAGATTTGTCAATTATTCCCAAGGAGATTGATGTGGGGGCATGTGCTATAGCGCGAAAGACTATGGTTAAGTAATTATCCTCTTAAAGTTCAAGACTTCAAGTAAGTTGGAAAAGAACTTTGTAATCCATAACTATAATAAGCATATCGAAATGAGACATTCGACCTATATCATTTTTGTTTGTGCTAGTCTGTTTTTTGTTATAATATCTCCAAGATCTTTGCCATATACAGAAAGAGTTGAACTCACCAACACCCTTTCTAACTGTTCCAAAATTATTTATGACCCGTCAACATAAAGAACTTGTAGATGAAGGCCTAGTCAAGTTTCTTGTAGTTTTTCTGAAATCCAGGGATATCGAGTGATTTTTGGAAAGGTACTACAATAACTTTTTATTTTGGTTAATGACACCTTATTAATGAAGTGTTTCCAGTATATTCCATGGAAAAATAATTTAGCCGTGCAAATGAAGAAGGATTATTTATCATGTTTCCAATAGCTGCAACATGTTTCATGTTTGTTAATTAGTTTATTGGAAAATTTTCAAGAGCAGGAAACTGCAATTTGTTGCAATTTTATCTTTGAGGATCCTGTGTAAACTGACAAGTCATATGTCACCCTCTATGTGTTATATGATTCGGTATAGGACTAAATTTTTTACATTGCCTGATACTCGGTAAAATATGATGTTGTAGTATCCTGTATCATTTCTGCGGTTGTATTTTTTCAAGCAAATTATGCTTTATTAATTTCTCGTTAGCTTCTTCCAGTCGCTAGATTACAAGTTCTTATCATTTTAGGAAGAAAGACAACCTCCTATTAATTAAGAAAGTAAACACAGTGGAAAGGACAAAACATAGTCACAACAGAAGAAGGTTATCAGTCATATGAAAATCAAAGTTCAATGAATTAGTATCTTTAACAACGTGAAATTGATATCTGTTTATTGGAAAAATTCACAGAATAATCTAAAATTGAGGATTAATTTATTGGTACATTGTTGGTCTGGGAAAGTCAATTCGATTCTACCAATGTGATGTTCTCCTTGATATCCTCAATTGGGAGAGGATATATGTAAAATATTGCATCTACACTCGTAACTTTTTTTGCTCTTTGGATAAGGCCAACTAATATAAAGGAGTTTTCATTTTGCAAAGGATAGGGCTTGCGTGAACAAGAAAATGTTTTTGAAATGGCAAGATTTTTCCTACTTTCGTCACGCAGTTGATATGTTCTGAAGGAATTCATGAACTTTTGGGTGGACTTATATAAACAGTTCTTTAAGTGGATCTACTTGTTTTTGTTTGAAGGAATGTCTATATTGCCTCTTTCTTTTCTGGGTCTGTTGGCACTGGAGAACTAATCACGTCCATTTGATTGACTTTTAAAAAAAGAGTTATCAAAAGAAGGTTCTAAAGTCTTGTTTTGGGATGAATTCTCTACTTCTCTCGTTGACTTCTTTTTCTCTTTGGAAAAATCATTCAGTATTAGATTGTTTGAAATGTCTTTTTTGCTTTCTCGAAGCAACTGAAAGATTCACTCATTAAGGTTCTTCAAATTTGGAAACCCACATATGCCCCCAACCGAACTAGCTGACAGTTCCTTGTAAAGTGTTCCATGTACATATTCACTCTATTTGTTTTCCACCTTTTGTTGCATAAACAATACCATGTGCATAAACAATACTATGCGCAGAAGGGTTAAAACCTCCATCTACACACACACACACACAAACACACGCACAAGTGTTATGTTGTAATGAAATGCTGATTTCTCAGGTTAGCAGGACTTCTGAAAGATTTGGGTATTATTTCTTGACACTATAGACTTGTACCAAAGTGAATGTCTCATAATCTCTGCACGTGGCAGTCATATTAATAACATTAATAACTGCCTCGTACTGCCAAAAAGTTGGGTTGTTTTGGGTGAGGTGGAGCATATTCGTTTCTATCTTTACCTTGAATTGACATTATTTAGTTTGATCTGTGCCTTTACCTTTTTGAGGAGCCTATTGGCCTCTTTCCTTTATGGTTTCCTCTTTTCTCTCAATCTTTCTCTACCAATATTTCCACAGTTTCCTAATCTAATTGTCAAAGAACCTGTCCTTAATTTTTATTTATTTTTTTTCTGGTTTTCGGTTTTCCAATTGTAGTTCAGTGAAGAATTGGCAAGGGTGGATGAAAAGCTCAAGTTAACGGAGTCTGTTCTAGAAAGCAAGGTATCCCATGGACCTCTTTTAGTTTTAGTATGCGTGGTCCTTCTGATTTAACTGGTCAATTTATGGACATTTACTTGTCGCAGAACCTTGAGATAAAGAAAATAAATGAGGAAAAGAGGGCTTCCATGGCAGCTCAATTTGCGGCTGAAGCCACTCTTCGAAGGGTTCATGCTGCTCAGAAAGATGATGATATGCCTCCTATTGAAGCCATCCTTGCTCCATTGGAGGCGGAACTCAAGCTTGCTCGTCAGGAGGTATGAACGTTGCTGATGTCCATAATTTATGTTCCCTGCCTAAGAACTACACACACACACACACACTTAAATTGTTGATGACTTGATTATTGTTGTTGAATTGATTTTTGTCCCTTTTGTTTGGATGCTGTTGGTTTCAGATTGCTAAGCTGCAGGATGACAATAAGGCATTAGATCGCCTTACCAAATCAAAAGAAGCGGCTTTAGTTGAAGCTGAGAGGACTGTACAAGTTGCATTGATAAAGGCCTCTATGGTGGATGATCTCCAAAATAAGAATCAGGAGTTGATGAAGCAGATAGAAATTTGTCAAGTATGATCACTATGAAACTGATGTTATCTAATTGTAATTTCTTTTTCTTATTTTACTTCGTGTATTGCACCAGATTACATATATCTATATATGCATTTAATGGAGCTTATTTATCAGGAAGAGAATAAAATCTTGGATAAGATGCATCGCCAAAAAGTTGCGGAGGTTGAGAAACTTACCCAGACTGTTCGTGAGCTTGAAGAAGCTGTCCTTGCTGGGGGTGCAGCTGCAAATGCTGTCAGGGATTATCAACGTAAAGTTCAAGAGATGAATGTAATTTGAATTGCTAATTAATAACCTTAAACCTGTTTTTGGTATTCACCCAACACACATTCTTTCACTATTGGATTTATCTGTTTTATATTTTTCCAGGAGGAGAGGAAAACTCTTGACAGGGAGCTAGCTCGTGCAAAAGTGACAGCAAACAGGGTGGCCACTGTTGTAGCTAATGAATGGAAAGATGCCAATGATAAAGTGATGCCAGTAAAGCAGTGGCTTGAAGAACGAAGGTGTTTGCAGGTATGGCTGGCCATTTAATCAATTATCATTTAGAAGTTTAAAATGTATCTTGTTCTTTATTCATTAAGTTGCTCGCATATATTTGACTTCTCTAGTTCCAACCTTTACTGATTGTGATGAACATTTGCTGTGATAGGGAGAGATGCAGCAACTCCGAGACAAACTTGCTATAGCTGAAAGAACTGCAAGATCTGAAGCACAGTTAAAAGTGGGGATCTAATTATTTTTTAATTTTGATTTAGCTGCTACTTGTGTAACACTATTTGTCATTTGAAATTGAATGTTCTTTCGTTTTACAGGATAAATACCAACTGCGTCTCAAAGTACTCGAAGAGAGTTTGAGGTCTCCTAACAATAGCAACCGCGGATCTTCTGAGGGTAAAAGTGTAGGCAACGGGCCTTCACGTCGGCAATCTTTGGGTGGGGGTGATAATGTATCTAAGTTGAATGGCTTTTTATCGAAGAGATCTCCATCCTTCCAGCTCAGATCTAGTACCAGCTCCGTTTTGAAGCATGCAAAAGGGACATCAAAATCATTTGACGGTGGATCACGGTCATTAGATAGGAGTAAAATTCTCTTACATGGAGTAGGTGTCAATTTTAAACAGAGCCAGTCTTTTGAGAGCCCAAAAGAAGCTCAGGTTAGCAGTAATTCCTGCAAAGGGGATCAAGATGAAAAACCCAATGATGTGGCAACAGTGGATACTGAGGATACTGTTCCGGGGGGGTTGTATGATTTGTTACAAAAAGAAGTGGTTTCTTTGAGAAAAGCTGGTTATGAAAAAGATCAGAGTCTTAAAGATAAAGATGACGCTATAGAGGTTTAATTCTCAAAACTTCTGCCCTTTTATTTCATTTAACTGTTCTGTTTAGTTTGGTTAAATTGGCAGTAATTCTTGTTTCCAGATGTTGGCAAAGAAAGTTGATACTTTAACAAAGGCAATGGAGGTTGAGGCTAAGAAGATGAGGAGAGAAGTAGCAGCCATGGAGAAAGAGGTTGCTGCCATGCGTGTCGACAAAGAACATGAAAATAGGGCCAAGAGACTTGGGAGTGCAAAGGGTCCTGTTAGTAGTTCTACACTGCCCCCTGGAAGGTATCATCTTTTTTGTGCATATAACTTTGGAATAACCTTAATTCAATTGCATGTAATCAATCTTAAAGTGATTTTTTATGAGTCAGTTTCCACTTTGTTTCTGAATGCTAAACTATCGTGTGAAGGAAGCCTGATATGGCCAATCTAGTTGTATCTGCAATATTTTTATCCAGAAAATAGAATTGCGTTTGCAAAGAACCATACAACAAATTTAAGGAGGTAGTCCTTTTAAGTTATACGAACGTGTAAATTTTTTAGTATCTTGTTTGTGTAAATTCGCCCCCTCTTGGCGAATTTCCTCTAATGCATATTTACCTTTCAGCAAAAAGTGTATAAGAAATACAGATTGTGCCTCTCGTATGAGAGGCGACATGCATACTCTGACTTCTGCACAAGTTAATAGTTAATTTTCATGTGTCATGAATCAATATGTAGTTTAATTACTGGAATTTCCTGAGTCGGTACAAAATAAATGAGATTAACCGAATCGCCTTTGAAATATTAAGCAACTATGTTTACAATGAGGAAAAATTAGGATAAGTCATGACAGAAAAGAGAGATGCTATTAGTTAAAACTCCTCAAAAAGATCATAGCTGAACTCAGGAGACATGAATTTGTACAGTTGTATATTTCCACTTTTGGTGTTCCTTGTATGAATTTACTCGTATGATTAGCATTTATGGTAATATTAGGTATGTTGTAGGAAATATGTCTTATTCATGTGGACTTGATGCCCTATACATTGTTTTCTTTTTTCATCTTGATATATTCCTGTGGTAGTGTTTGAAGACATAACTTTTTTATTCATCAATAAAGCATAAAGTACTGAGTTACTCAACTGCTTGAAGAATGTGTAGGCTGTGGAAGTGGGTTTCAGTTTAGTGAGTTTGAGGGTAGCCGTATTTAGACAGGCCGTTGCTTTTTAAAATTTCATCCTTTATAGACAGAGTCAGATGGTGACCGTTCAATACCGATACTGTGTCAAAGTCAACTGAGATAGCAAAACCTGTATTTAGCTCTATCGGACAACTGGATTATCCTAATGGTAGAGCTTCAGTGTAATTCTTCCAGATTTCTCGCGCCTTCTCTTTTTCTTACTGGGTCTGTGGTTTTATGTGGAGGATAGGCTCAATTAGGTTGTGGACTGCAGTCTAGTATCCCCTTGAGGGTCTTGAGAGGAGCTTATAGATGAAAAGTCGACGACGTTTCACCATTGGATACTTTGAATAAACTGGAGTATATATGAGATACATCCTCCACCCTGGTTTAACAAGCTATGGGTAAAAAGCAGGAGGGGCTGACCTCAGTGTGCCTTGAGGAAAGGAAGATGTTTGGAAGATGACTGGAGGTTTCATATGTTTTCTTTGTGGAGCTGATTATTAGTTTATAATGTTTAGACATTATCGGCAACAGATGATTTGATGATTGTTAAGACACATGGCTATTGATAGAGAAATAAAGCAAGCAATATGCTCCGGGTCACTCCACATTGGGGTAGAAATGCAAGATAAGTCATCATCCAATTTAAGTTTCCCTTTTAATCAGATCAAGTCTAGAATCCATTTTGCTGAAAGATGACCATTCTCCACGCTCTCTTAGAAATTTATGAAATAAAACTACAGAGATTATGCAGTCCACCTTTTTTGGTGAATACAATCAAATTTAGATGTTGGAGTTGGCTGGTTTGCATGACATTTGAATATCATAATTACTCCTTGTTTAGCCTCTTTTGAAATTGATAATGTGGTGTTTAAAGTCCTAACTTAAATATTTCCATAGGTTAGGGCCATGCATGCCTCCATTGCGATTTGGGACTTCGTACCTTGGAAACAGGAGTAAGATTGCATATAACATACCCTTCTTAGATCCCACAATGCGGGAATCTTGTGCACTGGGTACCCATTGATCCACTATGAACTAACTGTGAACTAGTGAAATGTTACTTATCCAAGGGGTGTTATTTCCATGCAGCTTTAGTTTGCCTCTTAAGTGTGATACTTCATTATTTTTGTTTGTTTGTTTGTTTTAATTATTTGTCTTTCTGTTATCTCTGTCAGCTTCATGCATGAACTTATCATTGTGCATCTTTGAAATTTAATGAAATAAATCTGGATAATTGTGGTTTATCTTTTAACCGGCCATTGATTGTGTTGTCTACTCGCTCTTTTACTCATTTGCAATCCATCATTAATGTATTTTAAAATTTTACCACTTTTCAGCTGACTGTTGATATTGGGAATTAAATTTTAAATACCTATTGTTTATGTGCAGAAATACATCACGCGGTGGATTAGTGCGAAGCACCCAATAGCAGCAAGCCTTATTTGCACCATTTGCTAGATAAATCCTTCTATTTTGGCCTTTCTTCCCCTGGTTTCGACCCAGTTGTGTTTACTGTAATAGTAACTTGCAAAAAGCAGTGTCATGTATTTGGTTCATGAAAGGGAAAATTGGGAAAGGAAATAGAAGGAGATTTTCTGATGGAGGAAGATTTTTTGGTATGTTTCTGACTTGGTGGATTATCCTTTGGCTTCAAAAGTCTAGTGAAGAAGGGTTATGACGTTGAACTAACCTGTTCGTAGATTTATTTTTGAGTGCCACCTGTTGTGTGATTGTATAGTTAGTAGCAACTTATCGATGAATTTTATGATGTCGGTCTCTTTGTTCGTGTTGCTTTTGCTCATGTGTTTGTTAAATGCAGCTAGTTTGAGCGTGTTATCGGTTCAGGTTCGTTAATATTGTCCTGCTGTCACCTGGGAGTAGAAATACAATGTTTTAGTTTTTGTTGTCATCCCTTTATGATTGGACAAAAATTATGAATGCTTTGATAATATGGGTGATTGGAAGTGATTTTTCCTATTTGTTATTGTAAAACAATTTCTGAAACATTGTTCTGTTTCTCTGTTTACATTGCTGTTGATTTGAAGTCATTTTTTCCCAGATGGAGACAAATTTGACTTTGTTTAGCCATATAGGAGAGCCTCTATTGCAACCCACGTTCTTGAAGTTAAATGTCCGCAGAATCAACTCTTTTCCATACCAGTGTCTGGAGTTTTGCTAGCTATTCATGACTCCAATGTGAGCCATTGTGTTACACGAGATGTCCACGTAGTCACTGACCAGCCGTCACGGCAGATTACAGGTTGAGACGAAAATAAATTTGCCTCCAACATCCCGAAGTAAAAATTTACATTTAACAAACATGTAATACAGAAATCAAGAAACCAAACGAAACAAAGAATGTAGATGAGACTTGGTATCTGAACTGATCAAGGAATTCTGAGCTACGACTAGTTGGCACTTGGTAGCATTTCTACGTCAGGTGATTCTATTTTGCTATTTCCAAAGCGTAGTAGTGCCTATATCACTCAGAACACTGAGTCGTATCTTACCATCAGCAGTTTGAAACAAAAACTACTCATGAGATATGTCGAACTCAGCTTCAGTGCTATATTCTTCTGATGTAGGGTTTGCTCGGTGTATATGGGGCCTTGAGAAGTACATCTTGAACTTTTCCTGTGTAAGCGATCAATAGATGCATGAGCTAATTCCTTAAGCTCTGTTCAAGCTCCGTCATTTCGTTGCCCATCCTTCTCATATCGTGTGCACCCTTTATTACCACTTATTCAAAATGGTGAGCAAAATTGCAAATGCGTAGCCATCCCCACCAGACTGAGAGTAAACCATGTACCTAGATCCTATCGGCTCACCAAACACGACTCTGTGCAACTCTGTTGGGGAAGGGTAGTGGATCCCAGCAATGGAACTCCGGAAGGCAATGATCCCGCCACATGGCATTCTCAATGCCACATGACTGAGTTTTGGAGGAACCACGTCAATCTGACCACCTATCCCTGCAAATGATGGTCCATGGCTCACCACCAAGATCAATACATTTTGAAACTTAATCAGAACTAAAGAACAAAAAAGTTTTGGGTTCAATTCTTTAAAGAGACACTATTTAGAGAAATACATGGGTTTTAACATGATATGATGCCTCTTTAACAAAGAAGTTATACATTTGATTCTCCATTTATATAGCACTCTAGAGAAATAGATAATTGAAAAACAAATGCAGAGTAAAAGAAAGAAAGAAACTGTACGCCTTAGACCTCTTTAAAAATTAATTTTGGCTAATAAATGAAAAAGAGTGTTGAGAAATAATATACATAACGAAAATGTTATCTATGTCCAGCCTAAGTTTTTAATAGAGCTGATACATAACATGTTATAAGTAATTTTTATTTATATGATTGATTTAGTTTCACACACAATTATGTTGGTATATGGTTTCACTGCATTGGGAAGTTTAATATCGGATCATTTGGGGGCCAGGGAGGGATAAAGAGGGTTACAATTATCCATTCTTGAGATTTTTGTAAGATACATATATAAAATTTGAAAATCTTATAATTCATGCACGACTCCCCCATAATTTTCTACCTATAGTGTTAGCTCAAGTCGCCATAAATGATTAGAGCGATTCTCAAGAAATTTATAAACATATAAATATCCTTTTTTTTTTTTTCAAAGGTAAAATTAAAAAGTGAAAAATAAACATATAAATATCCCATTACACCACTAATGTATTTTATTGGATAATGGAGGCCAATCAAATCTAATGGGCCCTGTACCCTCAAAATGCCCCAGCATGCAAAATGCTGTCATATGATATGACCCCACAGTAGGTTTAATTTGTGAAAATGGAAAGGGAAAAAGGAAAACAGTTTACACCAGGAGGAATATGAATGGAAAAAGTAAAAGCTGATATTTGAAATGTGTCTCTCAAGCATGTGCTATTTTGCCCCCATATGCTACAAACAAAATCATATCATCTCCCACTTCAATTATTTAGTCCCCCACAAATAATACTAATACTAACCACCACACAATATAAAAAGCAGTCAAATTTTATATATATTTATATATAAAAAAAATTTATATATTACCATTCATATGTTGACATATAAAAAAATATACTTTTTATTATAATATTAATTTTTATTTCCTATATATCAGCACATATATAAAAATATATAAAAAAATTCTATATACATTTATAGATAAAACTTGCATCCTTTGTGCAATTTCAATTGATTTGTGATTGATCTCTTTCCAATTGTAAACCGCAGCCTATATAATCATGCTTTTATAATCATAGACAAAAAGAACAGAGTTGATCATTTTGCTTTTTCTGACCGGTCAGATCGAGTAATTATTTGTGACCGCAATATTATTTTTTTATACATAAAAAAAATAGATGGATCATTATAAAATTTTCAAAATTTTCAGGCTACAATAACAAAATAAATGAATAAAATAGCTTACAAGATATGCAAAGAAATACATACAAATTTTTAAAAAGCATACAAACTTTGGCTACAAATCTGCAAAGAAAAGATAATCCCTTAATTAGTTAACTATTGCTTTACCTCTGAGAAAGCAGAGTAGAGCTGACGAAGTTGCTTGTTGCCATTGCAGGTGATTCCTCTTCTTCTTCTCTCTTTCTCTGCAAATGTATGCACTAGTACAGTACATACATATATGGGGGGATAACTACACAATGACCCCCCATTATTTAATTAAAATTTCATTTAGTCTCCAAGGTTTTAGCCGCAACCAAATAGCCCCAAATTTTATATAGGTGACGTTTTGGTTCACTTTACGACCGAAAAGATGTCCCCTAGTACACAAATAGATCCGGATCGGTTTTTGATTTGGAATGTAACCAAACGGATCTCCATCGGTTATGAAATTTTAGAACCAAACTGAACCAATAATGGTCCGGAATTAAATGGAATTAGAATCACCGGTTCCGGTTTTGTTGCGGTTATGGTTATGTTTTAGAACTATAACCAAAATGAAAATGTTTGTCATACATCTTTGATATAGTTAGGTGATGATTTATTACTAATTGATACAAATTAGATAGGAGATAGAAAAAAAATATTTTAATTGAATACATTTTTTGGAACAGACAAACGGCTGCAAATATCTCTTTTCAATACCAAAGTTTGAAATTTTGATTTTTAGATTGAAACATGTGTACAATATGCATTATCAATGCATATTACATAATATACCCAATTTCACATGGGCTCCGATTCATTCCGATTCTAAAACATTAGTAACTAGGAAACAAATTGAATTCTACAGTTCTACAATTTTTAGAATAAGAGCCAAACCGAAACTAGGCGTGGCAACAAGCTAAGCTGCTCGTGAGTATCTCGAGCTCGACTCAATAACTATTCGGTCCGAACTTGGCTCATTAACTAAATGAGTACGGCATAATTACGTTTGCTTACTCGATTTGATTAATTAGCTCGCGAGTAGCTCGAATAATATATTTGTACATATGTATATTATATGTATGCGTGTGTATAAGTTAAAAATAAAAAATTTTCTCGCATGCCACTAGAAAGATCTAATCATTAATTGTTTGGTAACATAAAAAATTATTTTATCATATGTAATCAATTTTATTATTTCAATATAATATATAAAATATATTTAAAAATAACTTATAGAGTATTTATTAAGTCTAGTCGAGTTTTTTTTTTTTTTGTCAAGTCGATTTCAAGCACAAAAGTGATACTCAAGTCAAATAAAGCAATACTCGCTTGGTGAAATACTCAGCTCAATTAGAGCTGTACTCAGTTGCACTCGATTCATGCTTAATTAGAACAATACTTGGCTCGCTCGATTCATACTCAATTATAGCAAAATTTAGCTAGACTTGATTCGTTTCCACTACTAACCCAAACTAGTGTATAACTGAACCAAAACCGAACCAATATGCTCTGTTGGGTCTGGTTTCTAGTTCTATCATTTTTTCTTTTTTGCAGCTCTGCGACCTCAATGATGAAAACTACGTGAAGAGACTAATTTCTAATCTATTTAGGGATAATTAGCCCTTTGGTAACAATTATATTTTCATCATTTCTCAATTTGAGCATATAATTGTTTTTAAGATTTAAAAAAGAAACTACGGAGGGGCCGGTTTCGTGACATTTACGGACTACTAATGTTTTAATTGAAGTCATATAGACCAAATAAAGTTTTTGCTAAATTACGGATGCCATTAGTGTAATTCACTATAAATATGTATGTATTATATACGTTGAAAATTATACGTATGAGTGGGATATTTTTAAATTCCTGAGTCAACGTGACACGACACAAAAGTCGATGCAAGTCCACGTGTTAGAGCACTTACTTGATGCAAATGCCTGATCCCCTCATCTATCCACATCTCCAATAAATTAATTATTTAATTGATTAAGTTGCTTACTAAAATAATTAATTAGCAGCATATAAATTTGTATCTCTAATAAACTAGTTAACTCACTTGTT
>MKEJ01097221.1:0-11937 GCA_001753735.1 Embelia ribes | reverse complement strand
GTAAAACGTAATTATTTTTTATAGTATATATATATGCTATTAGCAGGATCTGAACATAATATTTCCGTTGCGTTCCTACACAAATACCGAAAGATAGATTAGAAATCACTACAAAACACAAATTAGTTTGATGCAGAAATAAATAAACATCTAAGATTATATACCAGGCTAGAAATACACAAAAACACCTAACATGTCGAACCAACCAAGTCGCTCCTTAAATATAACTTAAATACAAACTATATTCACATATAAAAATCTCTGAATCTGTCGTCAATGGTCTTAAAACTCACTAGATAATTGATAGTTTATCATATCCAGCATCCACTACTCAACATTCAAACCCAATCACGTAAAATGACAATAAGCCCAACACTAAACTATTTACGCCGGATAAAAAAAGGAAACTTGAAGCGTCATACAAAAAATTTTCTGGTTCTCAAGTATTAGGTCCGTGAAACCCCTAACCAAGTAATAACGTAGAATGACAATAAACCCAAATACTAAACTATCTATGCCGACCAATAAAATGAAGATAGATTCATCAGATATGTTACTGCTGTCAATTCACATCTCAGTATATAGAATACCATCCAAAATAGAGTGACATATTGGTACCAAAACCTGCTAGTCAAAATTCTGAGAAAGAGGGAGATAGGTTTGGGTCCTACACTCAACCCTCTCTACCGATTGTCGATGCCATGGGGCATCCATAAATATCGACCGACCTATCGAGAAATCTAAGGTCACCATTCTGCAACAACTAAAGATAGACCAAATTGGGCCTGACCTTGACGAATAAACACTAGCCCGACCAAAACTCAAGTCCGGGTTGGCCAGATTGAGCTTTAGCCAGCCAGATCTGGCAATGAGAAGCGGTCGTGGGGGGGGGGGGGGTTGGGGCAGAATAGAAGTGTCGGGGACCTAACCCAACCCAACCCAACCTAACACAACCCAACCCAAGCCACTCCTGATTGAAATCGAGTTGGACGGACTGGACCAAGGTTAGGGTAGAGCTTACTCCCTCCCTCTCTATACTATCTCAATTTACATTTTTCAAATTTATCCGTACAATTATTTGGATTAATCTTATATGCTATACTTCAAAATAGGTAAGACTTAACACCGTAGCCTCTTCAATTTCAAAATTTTCAAGAAAACTAAACAATTAAGAGTTTTTTCGAACTCAAATTAAATTGTGAGTGGAATTTGTACTTATTGGTCATTTTCTTTAAATTAAATTAATTTATTTTTTAATTTTCCAACCAAGAGTAAGAATAAGTGGCGTAAAAAAATTTCCATTAATGACCCAATGTAATTTCCTATTTTGTTTCATTTAACCATTCCTAATGTATTAGGATTAGAGACTTGGATGATGATCACTCTTTCAACCAATGAGATAATGAGTGGAGCTTCGAAAAAAAGAGTTATTTACTTGTTTTGGGTAGTTTAAGTAAATACTCTTATGAATGATAATGAACTAAAGCTAACAAATTTTGTAGCTCCTTGTTCAATTCTTAACTCATGGCCTCCTAGGCTATAAATTAATTAGACATTTAATTAACTTCAAAAGACAAAAGGAAAAACAAGCACATGCCGATGCGAAACTAAAACTATGATAAAAAAGATTCAATACCAGGATTGAAATGACAAAGAAGTCGAAGTCTAAATCCTCTTCTAAGCTTTCAATTGCAACCCCTTCAACTCCAAATTTGGGAAAAAAATACATCACAGCTACTTAATCCTCTACCTTTGGATATGAAATCCGACAAATTGGAACTCCGTCGGTCCAATCATTTATGATTTCCATTTAAAGTTTTGTTGTCAAATGCGTTTGAGGGTCCGTCCCTTAAATCAGCTATAAAATCAAATACGGGAGAAAAGAGGCATGTAAAGTGGTATCCGGATGTCAAATCGACTTCCAGTGATTATAGAGTTCCAAATTTGGAGGCAAACGAAGAAGATGATGAATTGCCAGCAGAAAATGCACAACTAATAGAACCTCAATTAGTGTTCCTCGTTGATGTTAAGCCAATGGTCGACACTCAACCATCAGTAGGAGTGGTTAAGCCCATGCCGGTGCACTCATCAACAACGTTAGCTATTGGGCCCGACTCGGTAATTTCACCCGTGCTGGAATCTCACATCAGGTACTATATCCAATGACGCTCCTTTGCAAACTAACATACGTAGAAAAATACAAGTTAATCTTGTAAATGAAGATGGAGATATAGAAGTTCTTGCTCATATTCCATTGCTTGGCCATAGTGAATGGCAAAACTGTATGGTTGGATATTGTTTAACAAAGAAAGTATCATTCCATTATGTTAAACCTTGGGCAACAAAAGTATGGGGACATGACTGTACAGATGTCCGATCGTTAGATAATGAATTTTATATTTTTAATATGAAGGACAATGATTGTTTGGTTAATTTGTTGAGCTCGGGACCCAATTTCTTAGGTGAAAATTTTATTGTGTTGCAAAAATGGGTCTCCGGGATGGAATTTAAAAAAAAAGAAATTTTCTAGCTTGCCTACATGGGTTAATTTTTTCTATGTTCCCCTTGATATGTGGACAAGTGAGGGACTTAGCTTTATTTTAAGCTGCATCGGGACTCCTTTGTATATGGATGAAAATACTATGGATAAGAGTCGTTTGGTATATGCTCGGGTGTGTGTTGATATTCAAGCGAGATATAAAGTGCCAAATAGCTTTAAAATAAAACTTGGTTGTGGCACTCCGATTGAAATTCGAGTTGAAATTACATGGAGGCCTCCGAAATTCACAAACTGCACTTCTTTCGGACATGCTACCTCTAATTGTTCCAATCGTCCCCCTTCGTAGCCAAAGCCCTCTTCTTGGATTAGTAGTGGACATAAGCCAAATGAAAAATTGGATGATATTTGGGAAATAAAAAACAATAAAAAGAAGATGGCAAGTGCTAGTGTTTGGGTTAAAGTCAATCGGACTGACTCCACCAAAGATAAAAATGTCAATCTTAATCCATTGTTCCCGTCTAGGATTGTGGATAAAGAAAAGACAAACGTTGCCTCCACAACATCACAAAACAACAACAAAAAGAGATTAGCGCAGAAGTTAAAGAAGTTTAAAGAAGTCCGATCTAAAGGTGGAATCCAGACTAGCATGTTTGAACGCTTACTGCATCATGATTTAAAGTTGGAGGAGTGACCTTCATTGGAGGCTATCTCCCGGTCACCTTAGCTCTATCTTCTTTGCCTTACCTTTGTAATATGTGGTAGGGCTATTTCCATGTATTTTGTACATTTTTAGTCTAGCCTGCGTTTATAGTATTTATGTAATTTGTGCTAGTTAGTCGTGTTGTTACTTCTTTTCAAGCGAGTTTTGGCTGGATAGATGTCGTCTTGTACTTCATTGTAAAAAAAATTTTTGGATTAATAAATTTTGAACCTTCCAAAAAAAACAAAAACAAAAACTGTGTACATATTTTCCAGGAACAATTTTAGAAACATTCAATTCAATATCCATAATTTCCAACATTTTATATTAATAGTCTTGGGACTAAACAAGACTAAATTATTTCAACTTATAAAAACTATTTCAAATACAAATCATATAAAGACCTAACATACAAACATTATTTTTAACTCACACAAAGACCAAATATACAAATATTATTTTTACTATGTATGAGTAAAATTGTTACTAAATTTCTTCAACTTATTTTATAATCTCACCACCATCACTTTCACAAATTATTTCTTTCCAGAAACTACGTATATATTATTCACTAGAAGGATTTACATAAAGAAGTTTGTGTATAATTTTTGAGAATTTGCACGCTTTTAGAAAAATAATAGATATGATAGGCAAAATAATTTTTTTAACTAACTTTTTTATATTAAATAAATTTAACATGATTTTTTAAAGGTTTTACTAACATCGGGGCCTTAGGTGAGCGGCTTGTTCATCTTACTTTTGGATCGGCCCTGAACTTTTTTTTGATCGGCTCATAAAAATGACACCCTCACCAGTTAACAAATTCTATTATCTTGTTAATGTATAATGCATCATTTGTAATAAAATGGTTAGACCCATTTGTGGTATTAATTAAGCTGAACATTTCAAAATGAGGCTAAGACCTAGTGTGTGAATGCCGATAATTTTGATAATATATTTCTCAAAACGGTTTTTTAAATTTGATTATAAAATCAGGAATAATTATAGGACTTAGTTAATAAATTTTAAAACTTACTTTGTAAATAGCACAGTATTTGATAAAATGATATTTTTTATTATATATAAAAAAAAAAACATAGGCATGTATGAGGAATGAAACAAATATAATTGAGGTTATTTTAATAATTAATGATAAAAAATAAAAATAACTTTTGAAAAATAACCGTAAAAAAATAGAAACAAATATTTTAATATTTACCAAATACTTCTTGTTACAAGTTACAAAAAAAACCCCATAAGCATGCAGTGAAAAGCAGTGTCATACTGTCTGTAACTACAAGGAGCTTTTTAATCTCACTGTGAAGTAAATTTATAGGCATGGAAGGAGTCATGTACGGCCCGGCTAGAAACGGAGAGGGGCCGTTCTTGATCCCAAAAAATTTGCCTAATTATTTATATAAATTAAAAAATAAAATTCAAAACTTCCACTGCATGATCCACTGAATAAAAAATATTTTTCCGACAGCATAAGATTATAAGACTCGGGCACCCGAAATTCTGACTTCGCCGGTGACTCACTTAGTGACTGATGCTATAGCCTTCTCATATTTTTAAAACCCAATATGATATTCTGTATCTTAATATATAATTTATATGTATAAATAAATCTAACCTATACAACTACCTATTGTTCTTTTTAATATACATATGCATGCATGAATGCCACGTGTCACGCAGCTAAATTTCGCGGCGCCTTTAGTCGGCTGTCCTTATCGATGACAATGTGGCATTCACTTGCATTTCAATCAAACAAACTATTGGGTTAAAATTAGACTAATGATCCCAATAGTTTTGATTAAATTTCTATCTAAACCCTATAGTTTCAGTAGATATACTAGTATTTCATCCGCATTCTAAATAAGGGTGGGTCGAATTTTAAAATTCGTATAGGGGACACGAAAGGACTCAACCCCTAGCTAGCTCTGAGAATTCTTTAGAATATGAATATCAATTTAAAAATTTATACGGCATGTTTTTTCTAAATATTTATTTTTACAGCTAATTTAAAAATAATTGTACTTGATTCTCCTGTATAAAAATTTTGGACCTGCCATTGGTCCCAAGCCTTACAAAAGGAACATCTTGATCTCTTGATTTGCATTTTTCAAACTTCAAATCTATATCATAAGCATAGTAACGAGAAGATTGCGAAATCCAATTATAGTCCGAAACAAATCAAATACGAGTTGGTAATCGAAAAGGGAAAAATGGGTGCATGATGATCATAGCAACTTTTCTTAGTGTTAAAACATGGGTCCTTCCTCATTGTGGAATATCTTGATGGAGTTATAAAATATAGGGGCCAAAAAGAATTAAGTCCAAACAATGAGTACCATTTCTGTAATCGATTCAAACTCTAGGAATTAACAACCAAAACCTTTTATTTTCCTATTTACATAAATAGTGGACACATGTTTGAGCTTGACATTGTGTACGGTGCAAGTGCAACGAGGGACCAGATGGCTACGAGCAGTCCGGCAGGTGCTGGTGGTGGCGGAGGCGAGGAAGAAGCTGAGGGTGATGGTGGCGGTGGACGACAGCGAGGGGAGCTTTTACGCTCTCGAGTGGACCCTCGACCACCTCTTCCCGCACCCCATCGAAACAGCGTCCGGTCACGAACCACTCACCGAGTTGGGAAATGAGTTTGGAACGGTCACTGTTGTTACCGTCCAGCCGCCTTTTCAGCCGTATATCTACCCTGCTGGACCTGGTAGTTAGATGCTGCTATGGTCCTCATGTATGTATTTCCATATTTCTTATGATTAGGTTAAAACAGAAACATTGGTCTTTGAAGGAGATCAAAAGGAGATGTTTTGTCAAGCTACGGAGAAAATGCAGGTTGATCTTATCGTTGTTGGTAGCCGCGGCCTTGGCAAGATCAAAAGGTATTCTTTTCCAAATAAACTTAATATTTAAGTAATCTAGTCGTTATATTTTGTTTGCTTATATTTGGCTATCAATGGCATAGATATGTAAGATTCTTACACAAATACTGAGAAAATCATGCAAAAGGCGAACTACATGTGATTAATGTTTTGTTGTTCCGATTATGGTTTGATTGCAGGGCATTTCTAGGAAGTGTGAGCGATTATTGTGCACACCATGCCAAATGTCCGGTCCTTATTGCGAAGCCGCCATCGTAATAATTTATGCATATATACGGTTCAATATAGCAGCACACTTGGTATGTCGACACTGCAACTGTGACTAGAATTGCCTTTATTATGTGTAATAATTTGGGTGTGTTTCATTGTGATTCTCGTAAGTTATGCTTATGCTAATAAAGTGAATGATGGCAATATAATAAATTTGTATCTGTTTGAATTTCTTATCGACCGTTCATTATTGGAAAAACTTGTGCAACTATGACTTCTATCGGAGGGGATAGTCTCTATAGTGGATATTTTGCTCGGATTATTGGGTTAGTTCTCATAGTGCGGTGGGGAAGATTTTAAGGTTGGGTGATATTCTCTGGGTTATTGACTTTCGTTGCGCTGCAAATATTTTGATATTGAAGTATGTAATCCTAACAATTTCAACCAGGCGAACAATTTTTTACCTAGCCGGAGGCTCTCAAACACCTTGTCATTTGGTTTAGAACCAGGTGCTTTGATCACCCAAATAAACAAGCCACCTGCGAATGGTCTAGCGATCGAAACTCCTAATTCCGGAGTGAATCTATTTGATGCGCCTCTGTCCAAAATCAGTTTTGTGAACATTTGGAATGGTTTCTGATTACCATGTAAGTAGTATTAATGCATATGGTATTTCAATTACAATCAATGAAATAGTTATTTTTAAGCGCACGGTTAGTCGTAACGCGTTATGTTCTTTTGTCTCACACGTTTGCTCTTTATTTTTGTAGTATACATATAAAATCATTAAGTATTCCTCTGTTAAGATCCCACTAGTGTTAAAAAAAAAAAAAACAAACAAACGAAAAAATATTAAAGTTTTCCTTGTTTGTAAAGGAAAATGCTTGGCTTCTTGTTAGAAAAATAAAATCTGAAGCAAACAAACTGTAAAAAAATATATTGCATTCACATATGCATTTTTTTTTTTATTTTAAAACTTTTCATCATGAGGTGGAAATTAATTTTTTTTTTGAATGTCTAGCACTAAAGCTTTCGTATAAAAAGAATCCTAGGTGTTTCTTATATTTTCTATCATATTTGGCCTTTTTTGCCTCTCTTTTGTGAAAGCCCTCCTTCATGTAAGTTTGTTAAAGTTTTGTACTTGTTTATGTGAATATTTCTTATTTAGCTACAAATGTTGAGATAGTAATCACTGTGTCACTGTGTATAGAAAACAAAAGAAAAATTGCTTATTTTAATAAACCAGACAGAAATTGGAGCAACAAATATACAATGAATAAAGGAAATAATTAATCACTTTGTTTACTTCATTTTGTACGCAAACTGTGTCACCAAAAACTCTCATTCTTCTGTATGAATTTTTTTTTTGTGTGATAGAAATTCTCAAATTTATGTTCTGTGTTTCTTAAAGAAAATAAAAACTGAAAATAAAATGGGAATTGTCATAAGACGGGGCTTAGAGCGTTCCCACCAATAGTTGAAAAATCTCAACTCCTAGAAATGAAAAATTATTTTCTTTCCTTATAGAATACCAATTTTGGAAATTACCCAGATCAGACTATCCTAGCAAAACCTAAAAATAGCGAAATAATATTACATATATTGTGCATATATGTATAATTTGGGTAGGAGACAATCCACACTAGTGAGAGAGAAATATATATAACTAAAAAGAAAAGAAATTTTATTAGAGAAAAGAAAATAATAGAGTTCTTGTACCAGAAATTCATTGTAAAAATCCTTTTATTTAAGAATTTAATTTCTAAAAAAAAAAAATGATGCGTGACAATTATACCCATAAATTTCAAAAAATAAAAAATCAAAGTGAATTTAAAAAAGAGTTGGCGTGATTGTTCTAATATTCTATTTTAAAAATTAATTAGAAATCAAACCAAACTTTAAAAAAAGTTGGTGTCTTCTTTTTTACTTTATTGCATAACCAATAGAATAACGTTTGATTGTTCTAATATTCTATTTTCCCAATTAAAATTCAGGTTCTAGTGTGAACGCATTTTGAAATATCAATCCAAAGATTTTCGAATCACTGAACTATACACATTCTACACTCGATTTAATGATAAAACAACCTAAAGTTTAAGTGTGAACATGACTTTAATAATCATCTAAAGTTTAAGTGTGAACATGACTTTAATAATAATCTTGACCATCCCTAAACTGGTACTGATTATATGATAATTAACACTAACTGAGTAGTCACTTTAAAGTGTTCAATTAAAAATAATCCGACAGTCTACTAAATATATTCGGATATACACATGCCTATTGAACAGCCAAAGGGTCAACGACGCAGTTTAACTTTTACCGCTACTTTAATTTAATTGCACAATATTCCACAGCCAAAAGTTCATTCAAGATTTTTAACGTAAAAGAGTTTTAAGATTTTCAATAAAAATTATAGTTTAAGCAAGATATTGAGCTAGAATATTCTAATTACAATTGCTGCATGTGCATATATTCAGTATTTGAAAATTTGGATCTAAAATGTTTATATATAAATATTTATTATTTAAGGCTCTCTCTTATTTATGTAAGACTCATGTTGATCTTTCAATGTAAAAACTATTTTACGTTGAAGAAATAAACTTACCATGACGAACAAAAAGTAGAAGAAAATTGTTCATGAACAAACTCTTACGGTCCAAAGCTCGTTCGTTTTTTGACGTTCAGAGAATTTGGAAACAAGATTCGACGATCGGACTGAAACAAGGCAACACTAGTGACTATTTTAAATTTCTTTTAAGAGCAAGTTTTAATACTAATTGAACACACTGGCGACTAATTTATTTTCAACTTCTAATCTCTTGGCGCGGCTCAATTTCTCTCTAAAATACCATTTTCTTACTACTGATCCGATGTAGAACGTGATATTTTAAATAAACAACTAGCATCATATTCCAAACACTACATTAATGTTATAAAATTTATAGTTCAAAAAATAATGTGTAGAAATTGTACGATATATGTGTTTTTATAAATTGTGCTATGATTTTTTTTTTGAAAAAAAATATAATTCACTCGTGGATATAACCATTTATGTGTTTGCAATATGAATTATTTTGGTATAAAAATATATGTAAGAGATTTCGTATACCTCCAAATTTTATACGCACACGCACAGGTTGTAGGACGCGTTTGCGATTGGCTTGCGATGAGTAAGAAAATGAATGCATTTGGTTTTGGATCTTCTACTCGTTTTAGTCAATGCAGTTAAGAACTCAAAATCCGGATTAGCACAATTAATCAGTTAATTTACTTGTGTTTTAGTCTTGCTTCGAAATTACACAATACACACACATACACAGACATGTATATAATATATGCCTCAATGCAATAACTCTTGTTTTTGGTTTTTAATTTATTTTTAACAGTCTATTTACTCTGTATGGAAGCCAATCTCACAAAAGAAAAATTGGAAAATAAAGGACATGAATTAATGTGATTCGTACCGCTAAATATAAATAAATTAATAAATAAATAAATAAATAAATAAAACATTGTGGTCGGTCAAATGTCTATTTTTAAAATGTGTAGTTTTGAAATGTTACGTCAGGATATATATTTTAGCTTACGAATATTACCATTCCATTTTTAAATTTTTCTTAAATTGTGAAAAAAAGATAGAATTTGAAAATGTCACTTTTTATTGCAGCTAATAACCAAGATTGCAAGTGCCTAACATGATCAGCACGTGACAGGCATGAAATATATCTTACGGTGATGGTTGTACTGGCCATTCAATAATTTTAGATAGAAGAGTCGGTCCATTTAAGCTACATATAAGATTATATTGATTATATAAAAGCAGGGTAATGGGTAAATTTAAAATTTTTAAATTTTCTACAGAAGAATTTCGGAGATTGTAATCCTGTGGCCCCACGTGCCCTCCTTGCCCTCCATCCCCCTATGCAATCTACATATGCATTTATACTTTTTGATTGAATTTGGATTAATTTATTGCAAAGAGAAATTCAGTTCCATTTTCTAAACCAATAAATATGTACGAATGAGGCACATGTTTTCGACGTGCCAATGTTCCATCGGTTGTGCTGTCACCCAAAGTACTAAGATAACATACATATATTAATAACTCAATAAAAGGTATTCAATTGATTCTTTACTTGGAGTCGAAGCTACACTCGCCATCAAAAGCTATTTGGGTTGGAGTGTTACACATTAATAGTTCGCTAATGGGTTATAATTATTTTTATAATTTTTTTAAGACAAAATTTTTAATGTCTAAATTTTTATTTGTAATTTTAATTTTAAATTTATGGTGTATTTTTTTTTTAATCTAGGTTTAGTTGCCTTAATAAGAAAAAACTCTCTCGAAAATGAGCTTCCGTTAATACAAGTTTAAGAAACTTCCAACTAACTATGCTTCTGGTTCCCTCTAGTCTAGCATAGAGCCACTGTACGTTAACGGACCGGTGCGCTCATATTACTGCTTGTTAATACCAAATGTAGTTCACATCATAATTTTTTTAATTTGTCACAAATTGCGTAACATAAATAATGAACTGTTAATAAAAATTTTGAACTACGTATACAAAAATCAAAATTTTCATAATAATATGTGGTGGTTGTTTGAAAATGAGCTATAATATGTGATCGTTTTCGGTACTTCACTCAGGGGAGACAAGCAGAGTAGAATTCTTGAACCATTACAGTTGAGAAAGTTTCCCCATACAACATTTACACTTCACAAGTGATACATTATATTCAAAGTGGATGGGATCCAAAATCGCTTTGATATTTTTTTGTTAAGGGCATCGAATAGTTATATAAGGTAAACAACTCACGTGAGATAAAATAACCATGAAGCATTGACTAATTTAGCTTGCAGCCCGTACTCTTTATTGATCATATATAATTCATGAACCCAAATACCATAAACAATATAACGTAAAATATGGAGTATAGAATTTTTTTTTCCTCTTGTTTATCTACCATCCACATTGGTTCATGAACTTGTATCTTTCATGTGGTGATAGTACAATAAATACAATGGGAAGTACACATGTGACATGTCCTTCTATGTATATTGTTTGAAGTAGGTTGATTATGTTTTTTGCTTGTGTACTCTCAAATGTATTTTTCACTTTTGTGAAATATTTTATTCTCATCAAAAGTTGGGCCTGACATATTAATTTGAAGACAAACCAAAAGGTAGTATTAGGTGCAGCCGTTCTAACAAGCTTAGACGATATCATTGACGGACCGAAATGGTGTAGAAGCAGTTGCTCATTGACAATGATGCTTACCGTTACCCATATATAAATATTCACTAACTTTTGGGGATAACAAAGGTTTATGTGAGCAAGTGATCAACAGAAAAGATTTTCCTTACTAATCAAATAAAGCTACAATAGTTTATTCTTAAATAGACAACAAACACACACCGATCCACTTGAGAAAGAAAACTTAGTTTCATAGGCTAAAAGAGCATATATATATATATATATAGCTGAGCAAACAAATACTTCCGAAGTCACTACAAGAAATAGCAGAATTGGCCACAAAATTTTGCCACAAAATTTAATTTTGTTGCCAAACAGTTAATTTTTTGCTACAATATTACACTTTGAAGCTAAAGGATGGTT
>MKEJ01097216.1:0-14183 GCA_001753735.1 Embelia ribes | reverse complement strand
ATATATATATATTTGTATATATGGACCCTGTTTCTAGTGTTTTGATTACCTGTCATGTTATTTTGAGCTTGCTAGGGCACTTCCATTAGTTTGCCTATTTCCGACGCCTTAATTCTAATCTATATATCTCAAACTTTAAAGTAGAAGCTGAAATATTGGCATTGCCCACTCTAAAGCTCCTAAACTTGAAATAGATTTGGGGATTTATAATAATCTCCTATTTCAAGGGGAGCACTGTAGCAAATCTACTATGGTTACCCATTAAGGATCACTAGTGAGAATGCCTACACTCTGAACAGTTAATTGTTCTTCTTTAACAAAAGTAAGATTTTTGGTGGGAGTGAGTAGCATAATTATGCTGATCGGTGATGATTGAAATGAGAAGGGATAAATTTGTAGCGTAATGATAAAAGTGGATATGGAATCCTCCTTGTAAAAAGATGAAATTTTTGCACTTCAAAGCTGTTTCCATTATGTAGCATGTTGAGTGACAATTTAGTAGCGCCACAGCCTATGCCATGTATTTTGAAGATGAGTTGGATAGGAATAGTTTTATTTGTATATAAATCTCCTCGGCAAAGTTGGATACAATAGACCCCATGGAGATGCTTTAGGTTATTTTAGTGGGGTTCTTTTTTAGCTAGAGACATTTCATCTGGATGAGTTTTGAACGGCTTCGCCTCGTTTAATAGTATATGCTCGTAATAAGCCAAGACAATCCTTCTATTTAAAGTTATTTTTCTCTGAAATCAATTTTAGCACATCTTTTTTTAATATATATATACATCGATTCAAGTTATATGTTTGTTATCAATTCTGAAGATAATTATGAATTATACTTAGTGGCTATGCGGTTGTAGGATTCCACCAACCATGAATATACTCCTATGAAAGATTTGGAACCAAAGCAGGGATTTTGGGGAGTTCTTGCCAGAAAGGCGAAGGCCATTATTGATGATGATGGTGCAGTGTATCATGTCCAATCACCTAGAAGAAAGAGACTGCAGAAACCTGATACAGCTACTAGGGTTCAGGTGTGAATAATTTCCCAAACGTATATATAATGTATATTCTGAAATTATTGATACTTGACCTGAAGCAAAAACCAATTTTCTCGATTCAACTGAAATATAGATATATATGGCCATTTTGCCTGGTTAAGTGCATTATCTCAAGAGTCTGTCCAGTAGCATTATTACGAATTGAAAAATTCCCATTCTTCATAGTGGATGCTTATTACTTAACATGTAACATCCGAACAATTTGATGAGACAAGTACTGTGTTTGCCTATTAATAAAACTGATCTCCTGAAGTTTTAAAATTTTAGTGGTAGAACTATTTCTACAATTTTGGGGGTCCTGAAATTCTGTTCCGGCTCATTTAGCTTTCTTTTGTTGTCCAAATGTGGTGGACTCTGGACAAATGATCTGATACTTTTTTCCTTATTTTATCCACACGTCTCTTGCAGTATAATTATTCATACGCTTCACCTGAAATTATTGAAGGACAGATAATCCTAAATTAAAGAAGGGCCTTGATGCATTTACATCTTCCCTGAATAACATTGGGGAACCATTAGCAATTCCTTAGTGGTAAGATTCAATGCGAAGTCCGAATTTCTTTATGTGACTGTAATAATGCTCTGGAAATTGGAGCACTTGAATTTTCTCCACTTCTGATGTTTGCTGTCAGTTTTCTGAAATCATATTTTTGTGGCAAAGCCATTTCCTTATTGCTATAGCAAAATCAATTGCTTAGTATAAATCCTGTGAATTCCTGGGAAGAAAGCATCATTACCATAATGAAAAGAATCCATTCTTGACTATGGTCACAATCATCTTTATCTTGTTAGGTTACGACTATCAAATTTTTTCTACGCTGTTGCCAGTTGTAACTTTTCCTGTCCTTATTGCAATTTTTCCTTCGCGTTTAACACCTTTATTTTTCTTAAACTTTCCGTTGCACCTAATTATGTGTCCATGTTGACTTGTTTTGTCATCTGTTCTTTGGATGCTATAAAATCACTTTAAGTCTTAACTTCCTTTCACTCCCAAATATCTAATTCTTTTTCCGTTCGCCAATCTTTCGTTAAGATATTCGGTTTGTCGATATTCCTACTTAACTGGCACGAATAACCTACTTAACTGGCACAATAACATCCTTCTGCATTCCATATTTTGTTGATATTCCCTGTGAGCCTTGTCATCTGCTAAAAATACAAAGTTTAGAGGGCTAGTCCTCTATCCCTAGGTCGCTGACCCAAATTTGATGATGGTCTCATAGATGGCAAAAGTTGTACGATTCTCTTTGAAACATTTAGACACAATTTTGCGCGTAGTGAACTCTTATTAGCCACCTGTCTGGCATTCCACCTGATAGATTTTGTTTCCTTGCTTTAGTTTTACTGGTTATTTGCTTGTTTGCAACAATGTTATTTTCTGCTTGTTTCAGGAAGGTCTTAACATAGTGGAAAATAGGACTGTGGACATTTTTCAAAAAACCCGCAAGTTCCAGATAAGTAAAAAGCCTGGCTGCTCAGAGAAGCAGAATCAGACATTTAATACCGGTGCCATGTGGCAACAACCCCAATGCAGGCTCACGTCCAACCGCAGATTAGGACTGATTTGGAAACCCAATTGAAGGCTTCTCGAGACGCAAGGTGCCAACTGTGTATTTCAGGTTTAACTGATATAATTTCTTGTATTTGTGGGTTACTGACTGGTCTATTATCTGAGATTTTACATCTGCAACCACTTTATAGTACAAGTTTTACTAACTTATATTTACATATTCCAAGTACTCATTCTATTTCTTTCATTTAAATTCACTCGAATATGAAAATTTGAATGGAACCAAACTAGTGCAAATTATATGTATCAGACCTTTATTCAGTGTGTCGCCTTTTAGGCCGAACTGATACCGGTGCTCTATTTTCTCCATCATTATCCACATAACACAGATCCAACACCGCCTTATGCTTCCTACTTCAGCAATGTTTTCCTTTAGAAAGTAGATTGTTCCGTGTTTGCTCTCTTCTATTTATTACTGTTACCTTAGGGGTTGAAATGGGTATCTGACCGCCATCATTAATTTAAGCATAGTTGACTTATGTAAAAACTTTTTGGTCAGGTATATATGCAATGCTTCATAGTGTTCTTTCACTACCAATTAACTCGAAAGGCTGAAAGTAGCACAAAGTTGAGGACTGGATCACTGGAATTACAGAAAGTGTTATTGTCAATGTTATAAATCACAGTGTACAGTTTATCTTTTTAGATTACATGCATTTTAATTATCGTTTCAACTATCGGTGCCAGTGAGATGCGTTATAAGGGTTTATGATTCATATTCAGGTTGCAATGGCAATGGCTGCTAAAGTAAAGCTTCTTCTGCGTGAACTGAAAACTATCAAAGCAGACCTAGCTCTTGGAAAGGTGCGATGTGCTCAGCTGGAGGAAGAAAATAGAAACTTGCGAGAGTTTTGTTATGCATTATCTTACCCTTCTAATCTTCTCCCATGAAAAGGAAAAGCTAATAGATTGATATAGAGCTAATTCACTTGGTGTCTTGAGACATTCATATACATACAAAGTTAGTATGCTACCATTCACATCTTAATAGATTTGAGCAATGTGCACTGAGAGGATTGGACTAGATTATATTCCATGATAATTTAACCTGTAGAACTATCAAATTCCTTGCTCACAAATCCTCTTGTTTCTCGAAAACGAGCTTTACAATACTTTGACGAATTTGCTTGCCATGTTAGATATGCCTTCAGCTTGAGACTCTATTGGCAGAGAAAGCTCGATTAGCACAAGAAAACTGGGTTTTTGCTTGGGAGAATTGCTTTTTAAGAGAGATAGTCGAATACCACCAGCTGACAATGCAAGATGTTGTTTATCTGGATGTGGGCAGTGAAGAGGTCACTGAAGTTTATCCCACTAAGGTGGTACCTCCAACTTCTGAGGTGTCGACCAGTGTCAACCCCTTGAGTTCTTTTATTCGCATACCAGAGAAAGGATATTCATGCTCAGATCCTGAGTAAAGGGCGCCTGATTGGTATATCTTTCAAACAAAGGTTAGAATCTGTATCACTTTTGTTATCTGTGTTGTTTTTCTTCTTAATCTGGCTCCCTGGTCGGAATTTATACGTTCATTTGTATTTGTGGATGCTGATATAATGTTCCCCTGATATGTATAACTTGATAAGTAATATGGGTGTTGCCAAAAGAAACTGTGATACAATGTATATCTCCAGAATTTCTGTTAAATACAAGTTTTATTTTTCTTCTTATTGTTTTTGATGATTAAGGCGGCGGCGCAGACCGAATGCAACGAGGAGTGGTACGACAGCTCCTTTGGAAGTTAGCTGCGACAGCTCCTTTGGATGTTAGACCCTCTTTGTAACATCTAATGACATTTTTCTTTTTGTGACCTCTCTTATGACACTGATTAAGAAAAGGCCAAATGAAAGAACACGGAAATGGGAAAAATTAAACTGATAATATGAGAAATTAAGTTGATAAGTCTTGATTGTTGATTTGCTCAATTTGATTTGAGAACAATCGTGTATGACATGGGGCAATTTTGGTTATCTACATACATTGAAAGAAGCCAAAAAATTTAAATCTACTAATTTTGACAGATTTAGCAACCCTTTAGAGAAACTAGCTGGAAACACGGGCAATGCACGTGTGCTCATATTATTTTCTCATGAATAAAATATAGTTGCTCAATTAAGAATATATCAATATAAATATATATGATTGCTTTAAAATTGCATTGTAATGCTAGCCTGTAAAGACCATGGTAAAAATTTATGTTTATCGAGTAGACATACTCATTGTCCAGGAAATGAATGCAATGCTAATTTATTGAAATTCTTTAAAAGATAATATGAATAGTAAAAACATTAATGAATTTGCTTTAGAAAAAAAGTATTTAGAAAATACTATGCCGGGATAGAAAATCATGATTATATTCATCTTCATCTTTCCTTTATTTTCACCTTTTTGAATTTTGAAGTGAGAAAATTGCATGAATAATTTTACTTTAGAGTCATCACCATCAATTTGTAATTCATAATTATTTCCATCTAGTTGTATTGTATAAATAATAAATTGTCTAATTTTACGTTCCATTCTATTTATGAAAATAATCAATAGATGAGCGTACGATAGAACTTTTTTTCAAGTTTATGACATCTACATGAGTTGTTGCACAACCAAAAATTTTCTTTTTTAATATTTTCTTTCAATTCTTGTAACTTTGCTTGAAAAATCCTTACTTTCATTAGGGCTGCAAGTCATGTGTTTTGACTAAAGTAAGTGTTTCTAATTACCATCACATGCATCTACGGTAGCCTACAAATGATGCAGGAAGCACGATTATTTTGTCCACCAGTATTTTTTCTGATTGTCGGGGAGATTATGCATTAAAGGCACAATCAACATACGCACACAATCGGTCGACAAACAACTTTTGGAATTTATACTCATCTCAAAGGCTAATCCGATAAGATAGTGAGCTCATTAGTGTATGTCAAGTATTTTTTTTTTACTTTATTCCTAAGCTATGTGGTATCAACCATGCCAAAAAAACTCCACTGACATATGACCACATTGTACTCTCCCTTAATTTTAAACTTTTAATCTCCAGCCATACTACGGCAATATCATAATTTTGACGTCTTGCCACATGACTAATGATTCTCCTATCACATTTTCATCCTTGCAATCATGACTTAGACGATAACTCTAAATGATTTGCCACGTGAGTTTGACGGTACATCCACCCACCTTGTCACGTTTGTGACTCTGCACTTTTTCATACAATCATGAATGCTACCGCATGGAAAGTTTCATATAGGATCGTTTGCCTTTGGCTCATACACTACTTGTTGGAGGAGATTACACATTAATAAATGGACGGCCCATGAGTACACACAAGAGACCATTATATATCCACATGTGGAACCCATACCAAATTAAAAATTTAAGCCCGAATAGGTGGGAAACCCACTAGTGTATATTTTGCCTCTCTTGTTTTATTATTAAATGATATGAAATCACGTGTTTCCAACAATATGCTCTCCCCTCTGGGCACAAAATAAACTAATTATTGATAAAACTTCATTCCAAAGTCTGACGGTTTATTTTGAAAAAATCTATCATTGTCTCTTCTACTTTGATATACCTATCGATTACAAATTATTGCAAAAAAAATCATAATAAAATAAAATAAAATGACCTATAGGACAAATTTATAGCTTATAACAACAATATGATACTTTGTTCCTACTTTCAACTTGAACATCTACAATAGAAAATTATTTTGTTCATTTCTTGTATGAACTAGAAGGTATAATATTACAATAATTACAAATGCAAATGAAAAAATCATGAAACAATAAAAGGTAAGAAAATAGCTTACAAAATTTCCACAAAAAAAAAAAGAAAATAGCTTACACTTGACTTGCTCTTTCTTAGTTAGCAGCTTATTAAGTTAGACGATATGATATAAATTTTTATAGGTCCGTTTGGTAATACTTTCCTTTTTAGTATTTGCCTGTAACTTTTCAAAATTTTTAAAATTGAGAACGAAATATTATTGGCTACAAAATGTCGTCTTTATTTTAAGAAAATATGATAAATTTAATGAAATTCTAAATAGTAAAATAGCTTTTAAATTTGTTCTTGTGTTTGTTCTCATTTTTTCAAAATTATTTTGATATTGATTAGATATAAATTAATGCTAAATAATCTGGAATGTTAATGATTTATATTCGAATTTAAAGAAACATTTATAATATACTAGCAGGAGAACACGTGGTACGCACTTGGCTATTCTTCCATTGGAAATTGTTATTTATACAAAGTGATTATTATTTCTACTAGTATGTCTTTAAAGAAGATATCAAAATTTAAAGTTGTCATTTATTTTATTTGTATACTTTCTTTGTATCGTGAAAGGATATTTATAATAAAAATATAACTCAAATAATTTTTTTTGGAAAATTAAACTATTGTGAGGAGGCAGAGACACAACAGGGAGAAGCAATAACATAAAAATGCAATTATTATGCCTTTATAACCAACATAACAAAAAATAATGTATGAAAAAATATATAGGATCTTGAAAATATAAATTGGGTCCTAATTTTCCTACAGATGTTATATATTGGTGACAAAAATTTGTAACTAATATTTCAATAATAATTAATACTACTTCCTGCACAAACAAAATAAATCGATTTTAAATTTGGACCAAGTTCAAAAAAGAAGTGTGCACAAGTGTATACTTTGCTTATGTAAAACAAGTTCCTGTCAATTTGCTTGCATAACCTATTAGCCTCCCCCACTGCAATTCTAAGTTTGCCTTCTTTTTTTTTTTTTTTTTAAAGGCTATCCAGTTTTGTCTTATTAAACCCAGTTAGTATTAATAGAGAATTATGCTATGCTACTTTATTTTTAGGTATGATTAATAGAAATTGGACACAACTATGAGAAAAATCTTCACATTGGATATAGTAGATTGGGGAACTTCCAGCTTGTAAGATGCTTACGACATTTGGAAAATGGAAAAGCAAAAGCACTTCCTCATAAGGCTTCCAAAGCCTACCAGGTTGTTCACTAGATGCCCATACTATGAAAAGCCTAAAATGTATAGGTTCCCCAGAGATAAGGGCATACTAATAATTGTATCCCTTGCTACACCATAAATAAAAAAAGGAGATGAAAATGTAGATGCGACCTGCAGCATGGGTTGAACAAGGAGAGAAACTTGGTGACGAGTATATGACTGCGCAGACTCTTTGACCTCCTGAAATTAGAAGAAAGCATATCAACTATCAATCCATCAGAAAACTAGAGAAGAGCAAGCAGTCCACGAGAAACCTCGGTAACAATAAGCCAAAAAAAGCTTTGCACACATAGTCCCGCTATGACCGAAAACAAAATGAGAATGCCAAACACTTCTCATCTGGCATCTAAAACGAGATAAAAACAAAAGGACCCGCTGATCTTTAATTTGCTATTTACAAGGTATAAACCAGACAGCAACCAGCAGAAGAATGTAATGATGAAAGGAATGATCAAAAAGTATAAATACCTGCAACTTTGGGTAAATCTGTGACATGGCATCTTTCAGTCTGCCTACCTTCAGATTAATGTCTAAATAAGTTATAGGTGAACCATAAACCGAAATATATGTTGCTGTAATAGGATTATCACATGCATTTGAGGAGGCTCTTCTTTTTTGTTTTCTTTTTTTGAGCACTCGTTAAATCGCATTGTAGTACTAAAACCTTGGGGAGATTTTCTCAAATTTGGCAATTTACTATTTATAAAATACTGGGCACTGCATAACTTACCTTAGCATAGAGATAGGACGTTGTAATTGGATATGATGACCAGAAATGCTTCAATAATTCCTGAATAGATGTCCAATGCTGAAAGCAAGAAGAAATTATTATTCATTTACGTCACAAGAGTTGGAAATCCAAACAAGAAATAAAAAACTACTCTGATGCTAACCAAAGGGAGGAACAAAAGGGAGACCAAGCATTAACTGTTTCTTTTCTGTATCCTCTATTGTTTAGGAAAGAAATAACCTTTCCTGCTACTTATGCTTCTCTTTTTAATAGAAATGTTTCCCCGATATTTTACCTTTGTTTGGAGGGTTGGCAAATAACCCAAGATTAAGTACCAAAGCTCAATCTCAGAACAAAAGGAACTCAAGAAAACTACACAAATACAATCCATTTTTTAAGTTCTTATAATAACTTACGTGCAATAGCTCCTCTCTGATGGAGTTGGGCAACCTATCCAGTACACTCTCTTGAGGGTTCTTCCCAATATTATACTTTGTGCTTGAAATGCTTTGGGTCAGCGCAATGAAAACCTACATCATAAAATTAATAAAGCAAAGTATGCTATCTCCATAGAGGATGATAAACTATTGACACGAACTGAAAGATAAGCTCATGTATTTGTAGCATCAGTTAAGATAACCTTATATGCAACGTCAGGTTTTACAATGGGGTAGTCCAATCCACTGATTTTCATCTTAGATATACTCTCCTGTAGGGAACCATAAGCTTCACTGGTCCTCAAGCTGCCTTTCTTTGTTTGCTTCACACCTACAAGCGTTTCTCCCAGAGGTTTCAGAGCATTAACTTGCTGAGAATTAAAGTAGTCTCAAGGATCCTAACCCAGGAAAAAAACAGTTAATAAGTGAGCATCATATTCCCTCATAATGTTAGAAAGGCGAAAAGTATACCTTAATGAAAAGTGGTGCTACTGGGGGGTCACAAGGTGCCTGAAGGTCCTCGATTTCAGCCATTCGAGAAATCCTATCCATGCGTTCATGGTTTGAGGTATCATCCGGAGCTTCATTAGCTGATTCAGCTACAGTTACACAAAAGACAATCACGACGCAGATTGTCTAAGCCATATCATTTCCCTTTCGGATTTTTATTTTAAAAATGGTGGTGAGGGGGAGACACTATAAAACATTAGAAAGAATACTCAAATAAAAACTTAAAACTATGCTAACCTTGCTTCAACCTGGCAAGAGCTTCAGCCACAGACCTTGTATCACCCGACTCCACCTCTGCATCCAAATGAAAACAGAAGTTAGTTAACCAAATAAAAAGAGAAAAAGTTATGGTCATACTTCCCAATAGTGGTAAATTAGGAAAACCATACCGAAAGATCTTCCTTCAAGAACAACTGCACCATGTCTATTTAACAATTGAGACAAAGACCTCCTGTATTCTTCATGGTTTAAATCAGTGGTGTCCTTGCTGACATGATGGGAGATCCCATGATCCTATAATTAAACAAACACATTTGAACATGAAAAGGTAAGGTGATAGAAAAAATAGGAAGGTAAAGAAATCCCAAAATGTCGCAAATGTAAATACAAAAAGGAACATCTAGCAGCAAATAGATGAGCTAACACTGTTCACTACGCCTTTACAGTAGAATACAAGAGCAAACAGTGCTAAATAAGGAAAAAGATGATCGCTTCTCCATCAGGAGTACATCAAACGGTTCTTACAATTTCCCAGTAATCACAACTTTTCATTAAAGAAACCAGCTTGAGTAAAAAAATAAACACGTAGAAAAGTATTGGACTACAAGCTGAACATAACATACTGCAAACTGAAGACTATCGTTTCGCATGGAAAAAGTTCAAATACCAATTCCTGGTTGCAAATATACATACAAAGTAATTCAACAAGTCCTATTAATGGAATATAGTATGGTGGCGTGGTGGTAAATAGTTTTTAAGTACACAACATAATAATGCTCAACGGATGGGCATGAATCAGTGTTGTTAAAAGCTCTAGGCGCCCTTAAGGCGCCGAGGTCCTATATTGCCTGAGGCGCTAGGCGCCAACCAAGGCGCTTGCCCAAGTGAAGCAAGGAGCTAATTAGTTTTTAACAAAATTGCACAATCTTATTAAATTCTTAACATCTTCTTGTCTATTTGGAAGTATGGACTTTTGTTATAGGTGTCAGGAATTAGTGGTAGCTTCTTGATATATTATACGTAGCCTTATTTATATTGTTTATACTAGTGAGTGAGTGACAATTATAATATGTTGTATCATAAAAATTAGATATATACAAATATAGAATAAAGAAATGAAAAAATAGCATGATGCGAGTGAGGCGCTTGCCCTAGGGCCCGAGATGCTAGTAGCTTAGGTCAAGGCGCTTGCCTAGGTGCGCCTTAAGAATGTGGCTCATCTGGACTAATACGAGACGCCTTGATCTTGTCTTACCTCACCCAAGGCCTAAGCAAACGCCAAAAGAGCTTTTAATAACACAAACTAAAAGGTAATGGCTTTCCTTTGAGCTTAAAACCAATGCACGACTTGACACATAAAAATTATTACACCTACCTCCAGTGAACTAAGCCCAACGTTTGCAAAGGGGTAGCCTCCTTATATAATTATTTTTAAAAAAACCCTTTTTTTATCCTCTATTAGCAGGGTAGCCTCCTTACATAATTTTTACATAAAAACCCTCTTCTTTTCCTCTATTAGCGCCCGCCACAACGCCCACCGCCGCGCCCCCCAAAAGAAAAGAACACATGATGTTCTGTAAGCACCATAAACAATATTGAATCAAATATTGAAACAGATTATACCAAAATACCAGTAAGATGAGAGAATGTCAAGATGGTTTTGGCATGTCCGAAGGAGACATGTGAGCGCACCGGCTAGACAGAAAACGAGAATCTTGATACGAGAATAGTGAGAAAACGCATGGATGCAAGTGATAACATACATATTACAAAACTAGACAAGCAAGTTGTCATAGATACGAATGGGTGGCGGATGAAAATTCACATTAACAACAAAACCTAAAATTTTGATTTAGTTCTATATTATTAGTGACCAAGCACCAATAATTGCTTCATATTGAGAAAAAACTTAGATAAAACAAATGCTAAATTCAACCAAATGCATCTTATTGAGCGTCGTCAAAGCAAATCCTGAAAAACAAAAACAATCTATGAAAAATCGAAATTTCAATAGAAGAGTGAGGATGATATTCAACGGACCTGTTTCAGAGAGGAAGGGGGAGAGAACGAGAGAGAGAGAGGCGCAGCCGTGGAGAGAGAAGAAAGAGACGAGAGGGATAGGTTAAGTCTACAATTTAATGCAAAGGAGAATCTTAAAAGAACCCTAATTATTCGTGGACAATGCGGCCCGGCCCAACAGAATCAACTACACTACTCTACAGTGATTTACGGCCCATGTATTTATTTAGTATATATCCAATTTTTATTTCTCTCTTTTATCTTTTTCTTTTGGAAGGGGGTGGCCGATGGATAGGGATGAGCAAATAATCACGTTTTTCGAAAATCAAATTGAAATATCCCAAAAAAAAAAATTCGATTCGAAATTGATTTTTAAAATCTTATATTTGGGATCACAATTGGGATTGGTTGTAAAATTTCGGGATTCCAAAATTTCCAGAAATATATAAAATGTTCTAATTTTATATATCATTATTTATTTAAGCAAATACTAAAATGACGTCATTTTTGTGGGCCCTTATACCAAACCGACATCGTTTTAGTTGGTCCTTAAGAATTTTTAGGTTTTTTGGTTTTAGGGTAGGGATTAAGGCTAAATCGGTTTCGATTTTGTTCCACATTAAATTTGATTCGACATCAATTTCTTCTTTTTCGAGTTTGAAAAATTAAAATTTCCGATTTCCATTCAACTTGAACTGAACTTATGAGCACCATTATCGGTGAGGGACGTTATTGTTGACTGAAAAATTTCTGGTGATACTGGGTCTATAAATAAAACTCCACTTCCAAAATTCTTTACATTACATAGCATACTAAAAAAATTCGCTAGAAACTAAGTGCATATTTTCGAGATTTTACATTTGATGTTCTGGTTTGATTAGCATTGTGAAGCAGAAGCGGGAAACAGTATAGGGAAACAGGAAAATAAATATATGATTGTAAAATTTTTGGATACGATCGATTATAAAATGCGTGGAAATGTAATGAAAACATATGGAATTCTTAAATCTAATAGTGTGAAATATTTTTCAAACTTAAGAATATCATTTATACTTGAACTTCTATACTTATATTTGATACTTTTTATAAATAAATTACTCATAATTTAAAAGAATATATATATAAAAAATTATTTCAGCATAAAAGGTTAAAAATACTATCTTTCACCATATTTTTATTGATTTTTTATTTAATTTTGTATGAATAGGTACACATCAAATTTCCTAAAATTTCTTCTTTTTTTTTTCAAGTTTTTTTGTAGCATCTGTAATGTTGGTTAGTTGTTTCATTTGTATTTCCTATGTGTATCATTCATTTTTCCGATATATTTTTTGCGCATTTCCCTTTAAAAATTTTCAATATTTGGTATACGTTCTGGGAATGACATTTCCTGGTAATAATGGAATAGGCATGGGAATTTATGCTTCCAATATTACGAAAGGCAATAGTGGATGGAGAATGAGCCTAAAGGATAATGTGACCAATGCATGATTTAGTGGTAGATATTGTTGGACACTACTCAGCTATAGATATTATCGATCTATTCGCCAAAAACTCCGAATTTTTCCTTTCACTACATTTATATGTTTATAGAAAATGCTTGGGTTGTCAATTAGACCCTCTCAGACTTAGTAATATAGGAGATTTATGCATTAGGTCATCTATATATATAATAAATATTTTATCTTTTTAGGAGTTTCATAAGAATTGCTACAGTAAATTTGTAAATAACAAAATTAACTATTCAAAATTTATATTTTAAAAAAATAAAATTTCCAACCAAAAGTATAGAACACTAATTAAGGGGAAATATACTTTTTTTATTTTATTATATGTAATTAATTGGTATAATCCATCTCCCTGTGAAGCTGTCAGATATAATACTACTTCTTTGTACTTCGGTTTGTTTCAAATTGAAGAAGTCATGGGATCATCAAGGAAGCAACGTTTTTCACCACCTACCAATTAGCAAAAGATTCGAGAGTCCGAGTTCTTATAATTTAGTCCAATAATCTTAATAAAATTATATATGAATACTGGTGTGTGGGATTTTTAAATATTAATTTATGTAGGAGAATTATTTTTTAAAGAGCCCTAATTTAACAACTAAATAAATAGCATTTTTTGAGTGCTCTTACTTTTGTCATCAAAACTGGGAATGGTTTCATTTTCACCTCTGAAATTTATTTATTTTTTGGGAAGTTCAAAATTCATTAATCCAAAAAATATTACAATAAAGTATAAGGCGACATATGTCCAGCCAAATTCACTCCAAGAGAAGTTACAACACGACTAGCTAGCACGAAATACATAAACACTATAAATGCAAGGCTAGGCTAGAAATATACAAAATACACAGAAATAGCCTAACCACCCGTAAAAAAATGGTTAGCCTACAAAGGTGGAACTAAGGTAGCCAGAAGCCAGTCTCCGATGAAAGTCATTCTACCGACTCTAAATCTTGAGGCACTAAGCATTGAAACATGTTACTAGTTTGAATGCCACCTTTAAATTGAGACTTCTTGAAGTCCTTTAACTTCTTCATTAATCTCAGTTTGTTGTCGTTTTGCGCTGAAATGGAAGGAACATTTGTCTCTCATTTATCCACATTCCTAGACGAGAT
>MKEJ01097204.1:0-13130 GCA_001753735.1 Embelia ribes | reverse complement strand
TGATACCAACCTGTCATGCCTAGAAATCCGTGACCTAGGGCGTAAGATAAAAAAAATGACAAAATAATATAAATACAACTTATACTACTTATTGCACCCCGACCAACCTTAAAACTCAAGCTTACAATAAAAAAAGAAAGGAAGAAGATACATATGTCTACCATTTTTTACTACTATGTAAAGCTACCACCTTATAATAACTTAAAAGTAACGCAACGGACCAGCACCAACAATAAAAAGAAATGTAGACAACATCTTACTTATACATTACAACTGTAAACACCTGAGTTTACTTATACAAAAATCAAGCTGTGGCTTGCCAAAAGAAATAAAAAGGAAGGAATACATATGTTCTTCACCTTGCACATAAGGGCAAGAACATATTTATGTCTTCACCAACGCTACATCAGAGTACACCAAAATACAATACATCATAGTCTGTTACAAATAGCCTTAGCTATAAAATAGATCCAGTATATATATCGCCATCACCAAAATAGCATGTCCTGGCCTAGAACTACAAAACAATTATAAATTGATATGCAACATAGAAAATGTATGGGTCAAAAATTAACAAAATGATAAATTTGATATTATGTTGTATATAAACATATATATAACATGTTTAATATATACATAAAGCTTGAATACATAAAGAAGGTGTACCAATACCACCATACGCTTTCGAGGACTTAATTCATCTATGCTTACATTTATAAATACATCTTATGCATACGACTATGCCTACCACTTACAAACGCATCCGAGAACAAATCTCATCTACACCTACAAAGGAAAATTGGGATTGTATCGCTTTGCCTTGTTTTAAAATGGGGCATTTCTTATGCCCGTTCTCAAAAGAAAAAGGGGCATTCTTTATGCCCAAGGTGTTCCTTATACCCTTTTAAGATTGTAAGCCTCATTGCTTTAGTTTCTTAAAATAAAACAGTCAATACGTTGTCCCAATGAGCATGTTACAATGCTTATGAACATGTATGAATGCTTATGAACATGTTATGAACTTATGAACACGAATGAATGCTTGATATATACTTAAATACTTATGAACATTCTAAGCCATACTCCAAGGAACAAACTATGCCATACACCTTTTCAACATACATACAACGAACGCTTAATAACATACGTCGACTTTGATGCCTCGATTAACAAATAATGGTTTGGTATACGGGGAAGTAATCATACATAATGAACAACCAAGCATAAACTTAAAACATGAACATATATGTTACGTACATACATATGCTCAAACTTACACTATTGTTCATTACCTGCCCACACCTTAATTAGAAAGCCTTTGAAGACGCTGACAAAAGCCCTCGCCAACTTCAACTCAAAACCCCCTTTCTTAGCCACTTGAATTGGTCTACCTCCATACTTCGAAACAAGACGAAGACGAATCTATACAAAGAAGCTTTCTACAAGACTTAAGAAATAGACCCGACAAATTTATTTCAACATATAACTTGGCACGAAAATCGAGGACCCGAGACCAAGAAAAGAAATTGACAAAATTTACGATAATGTGTAGCCCTTGCAATAGGGATAATAAAATGCATAAGTCACGAAGCTGTACGACAAATGAATTGAGATGATATCGAGGAAAATCTGAGCCAAGCTTATTGCTCATTTAATCCGTGATATGATCTATTTATGATGTTCGTATCGGGTTGAATTTATGCATAAAAATGATCTACAAGATACAAGGAATAAGTTTTATAAATTTATTTCGGCAAACCCGAAAGGCATGTATACCAAGTTAAAATGAAAGAACAAAAGAGAAGACAAGACTTAATCAAAATTTAGCTCTTCTAAAAATGAAAGAACAAAAGAGAAGACAAGACTTAATCAAAATGTAGCTCTTGTAACATAGACTTCGAAAATCAACTTTTTATTCATAGTTGAAGTCGCGAGCTAGATGGTCAAATGTCTCTCTCTTCTCTTCTCTCTTTTCGGATTTGGTGTTAAAATGACATTTGACCAATACTTAAATGGTCAAAAAGTACTTTTTCACTCGCTAAGGTGTCTAATGACCCGTCCGGCGACATAGAGTCCGTTGTCCAACCCCTATCCACCTACGTACCTACCGATGGATACTTTTCGGACACAGGGAAAACACTTCGAAAAAATTTCAACATTTGGACAAAAAAGGAAACCCTGTTATAGGTTGTCATATGGCTTAAACCCGTCGGATATCATCCTGACAAACCAAAATTTGACAAGTTTGACTAAGGCTTGAAAGGCCAATCAAACACAACAAGAAGTTTCCAAACAACTTAGAATGTGTTTCAAGAATTACGAAATATATTTAAAAACTACGAATGTAACGAATAAAGATAAATAATATAATTTTAAACAATTAATAACATTATTTAAATTTGCAAAAAAATTCTTTCGAAATTCCGGGACGTTACAATATTCTTGTTTATTCTCCTTCAGAAGAGGTACATTGATAGCATCTTTGGATTGTTCTTTCTACTCTTTAGGAATATAGGTTATATCTGAAGTTCTCGAACTGCGAGTTCAGGTTGTGAGAAGTTCATTTTCTCGAACATGTCATTTCGGAGAATGGTGTTGTGGTGGATCCTACTAAAATCAAGGTTTTTACCAATTGGGAGCAAACTAAATCCGTATTTGGGTTCGTGGGCTATTATCGTCAATTCGTTCAAAATTTTTCGCATTTGGTAGCTCTGTTGACTAGGCTTAATCGAAACGGTACGCTGTTTGAGTGGAGCTCAAAATTAGATGAATTTTTTCTTCCTTTGAAAGAGTTGTTGATCTTGGCTCCAATTCTTATCATGTCGGAGCGAGGTATCGATTATACGATCTATTGCAATGCGTCAAAAGAGGGCTGGGGTGCATATTGATATAGAAAGGGAAAGAGTCGTATGTGCCTCGAGGCAATTGAAGGTTCACAAGCAGAATTATCCTACGCATGACTTATAACTCAGAGCGGTAGTGTTTGCCTTGAAGTGTTGGCGACACTATCTCTACGGTGAAAAATTCAAAGTTTTTTATAATTATAAGTCTCTTAAGTACGTGTTTACTCAATAAGACTTACATATGCCATAGTGTCGTTGGATGAAATACCTACATCAATATAATTTTGATCTCGAGTATCATCTTAGTAAAGCGAATGTGGTGGTGGATGCGTTGAGTCATAAGACTCATTGTTCTCTTGCTTGTCTTGCCATAAATGAGTAGGAGATGTTGCGAGTACTTAGCGAATTTGGGTTGGAATCCGTTGAGGCTGAGGGTAGAGTTACCTTGTTTACTATCGAAATCCAACTAACTTTGATTACTCTTGTGATTGAGGCGCAACATGTGCATGGGGAGTCGGATACTTATCGTGTACGCATTCTTAGGGTTCATAGTCTCGATAGATGGACCATTTCTGGCAATGGTGGTTTGTGATTTCAGAATCGCTTATTCATGCCTTTATCTGTTTGAGATGATGTTCTTCGGGAATCTCATCATTCTTGCTTGGCAGTGCATCCCAGTGGTACCAAAATATTTCATGATGTTACTCGTCATTTTTGGTGGCCCGGAATGAAAAAGAATGTGGTGGAGTTTGTATCACGGTGTTTTATGTGTCAGCACGTGAAGGCTGAACACAATCATCCCGAGAGATTGCTTTATTAGTTACCCGTTTCCGAGTGGAAGTTGGAACGAAATACTATGGATTTTGTTGTTAGGTAGCCAAAGTCGAGGTGGGGAAGTGGTGCTATTTGGGTGATTGTAGATCGAATGACGAAATTTGCTCACTTTTTCCTATACATATTACCAACTCTGTTGAGAAGTTTTGTCGGAAGTATATTAATGAAATCATTTGTTTACATGGGGTTCTCGCATCTATTGTTTCATATTGCGATTCTTGCTTCATATCATGATATTAGTCTAGTTTCCAAGAAGCTTTAGGGACTAAACTTTCGTTGAGTACCACTTTTCATCCTCAAATGGATAGCCAACCCGAGAAGACTATTCAAACTCTCGAAGACATACTTCGGGCATGTATTCTCGATTTCTGTAACAATTGGGAAGATCATGTAAGTTTGATTGAGTTTGTTTACAATAATAGTTATCACACAAGTATCAAGATGGATCCTTTCGAAGAGTTGTAGGAAAAAAATTTGTAGATCTCCGATTTGTTGGGTGGAAGTATGACAGTACATTATTAGGTTTGGAATTGGTGTGAAAAACGACCGAAAACGTTCAATTGATTAAACAATATTTGGAAATGGCTTGTAGTCGACATAAGAGTTATGTCGATACGCGTCGATGTCCTTTGGCTTTCTAGTTTGGAGAGCATGTGTTTTTGAAAGTTTCTCAGAAGAAGGGCATCATGCAATTCGAGAAAAAAGAGAAATTTTCACCTTGGTATATTGGTCATTTCTTGATTCTCAAGGCGTATGGGGAGGTAACATATCGTCTTGCATTACCGCCTCAAATTTCGAGTATTCATCCCATTTTCTATGTTTCGATGCTTCGAAACTATCTTCGAGATCATTCTCATATGATCAACTTCGACAACCTTCACATTGAAGAAGATATGTCGCATGAAGTTCATCTAATTTGTATTTTCGATGTGAAAGAACAAACCTTGAGACAGAGATCGATTCATTTGGTGAAAGTGCTATGAAAAAGTGGTTCAAGCGAGAACATGACATAGGAACGCGAGGAATAAATGCGGGCAAAATATCCGGAGTTATTCATTGATTCTTGTACGTTTTGATTTTTTCGTTGTGTGCGCGAATTTTGGGGACGAAATTTCCTAACGTAGGGAGGATGTAATGTCCCGGAAATTCCGAATGATTTTTTTTCTTTAATAATAATATTATTAAGTACATTATAATATTATTATTGTGGATTTGGCGTGGTGTATTGTGTAAAGTTGTGTAGCGTGGAAGTGGCCTTGAAAGATATGAAAGTGTGGCGTATCATTTGATATCGGTAATGATAGTTTTGAGTTCTAGAGTATAGTGTTTGAGTCTTGGTAAAACATATTTTTCAGGTGTGCCCGGAGGGTGTTTGACCCCCATACAGCCTCCAGCAAAGTGCATCAGGGTTCCAGTTTTTGGAGCCAAAAGTTGAGACTTTCTAAGTATTTTACCCTGTGTCCGGAGGTATGTCTGATGGGTGTCCAATGCTGGACAGACTTCTGACAACCCACTCTGAGACTCCGAATACCTCAGCATGAGAAAAAATACTTTTTGATCTTATATCAAATTACATAAAGCTACTTTATGTATGAAATTCTAGAGTAAGAGAGAGTTGAGTGGTGATTTCCAACTTCAACTTTTCCCATCCTGATTCATCTATCATCGTTGAACATCTGTAGATAAAAAGTAGATATTCGGGATTCTTATTGTGAGGCCTAAGTTTTGAGATAAGTCTTGTCGTTTCTCTTGTTCGTTTGAGATTTCTTGGTTTTCGTGCCTATTGTGTATATTGAAACAAATTAGTATAATTTCTTCCTTATCTTGTGTGGATCGTTTTTATGCCTAGGTGCATTATGATCCAAATTGTATAGCAAGATTAAACCAAGGGCTCAAGTAGGAGTGATTTGGTGGTATTTTGGGGCTTTGCTTGGTGAGGTCTCGGGTGACTCGTGAAGACGTTTGTGGTACGGGTAGATTATGAAATAACAAGATAAGCTTGAATCTGTATTTGTGCCTCAACATGTGTATATATCTTGGTTTACGTGTTTGGTTTCGTGATTGAAATGTTTAATTCTTTCATTATTACTTTAAATTGCGATGCATGAAAGCATGTTAAGGTGATCTATATGAATTCTTATTGATATGTGAAGCATACAAAGTATGTGTAGACGGGGCATAATTAAATGGCATTGAAAAGTGGGGTTTTTGTTAAATTATATTATTTTGGAGAATTTTAAAGCAGAGGTTTCAAAGCGGAGATTTAAATACGATGATAAAAGCGGAGTTAAACGATATTTTAAATGCGGAGGTTTTAAAATGTAGTTTTCAAGAATCAAATGCATGTATTGCGTCATTTGGGATGGAGCCTTTTCCCTTTCTTTTTAGAATCAAGTATCAACCTTTTTATGTGAAAAACTTAAGGAGGAGGCCTGAAGCCTTATCATGAGATCCGGGAAACCTACAGGGAGCATTTTAGCAGCTCAGTATGTTAGTAGCACATGCAAGTCAAGCCTATGATTAACGTCACACCGAGAGTGCATTGGGTTCTAGGAAAGGGTATGTGGAGTTTAGCCCAACTTTTACAAAATGCGATGAGATACTAGTCCTTCCATTATCTTGAGTTGTGTCGGGTTGCGATAGCGAAGTGTGGGATTATGGAGTAGTGTGTGTGAGTTTGCATTGCATATGCATTCACTCATACTTTGTAGTTGTCATTTAAATACATTCGATGTACCACATAGAATCATGTTTATTGTGTTATTTTTTAATCTAACTCGTATACTTTCTTGCATATATTTTCTTGTACAAATTGTGTTTTAGGTGCAGAGGCGAGCGATTGACATCTTTTAGTTGCTCAGATATTTGCGATGTAGATACATTTGAAGTTATACTTTTGTAGTTCTATTTTGCGATGTTGTCTCATTCGACTATACTGTATTTCTATTCGAGGCTTAGTGAAGTTGTATTAGTATTCTTTTGATCAAGCATATAGCTTGTTTGACGTATGTAAACGCAAATATTTACTCTTTATAGTTATGGCTTATGTATACAAATGATGTTGATAGATTACTGTAGATATTCAGAAGTTTATACAAAGTTTCTATTTTTTGAAGTTATGTTGTTGCGTTTCATGGCGAGATTTGTCTTTTCTTTTTCTTTATTATTATATTTTCTTTTCCTTTTTCTTTTAAAGGAAAACTTACGTCCCCGGATTTTTTTGGAATTCGGGACGTGACAGGCATGGTTTTACATTTTTTAAATATTAATAAAAGGAAAAAAATAATAAGAAGAAAATAAAATAGGAACAAAAAAGTGTAATAACTAGTACTTTTATATTTGAGAGTAGATGAATAGAGTAAGGTTTGGGCTTTTTTTTACAATTATAATAAAAGCTAATGTAGGAATAAAAAAAAAGAGATTTAAAAAATGTATAAATTCCTATTGTATTTTTGTAGTAGATAGTAGATGAATAGTACATGATTTGAGCATTTTTTTCAGTTTTAATAAGAGAGTTAACTATAAACAAAAAAAAAAAAAAAGGAATAAAAATTTATAAAAGACAATTGTCAATTCATAATGAAGAGTACAATAATAAGACATGATTGGATTTTGTTTTTAATTTTAATAAGAAAGGAAAATAAGAAAAATGAATAAGAGGGTAAAATAGGAATGAAAATGTGTGAAAATACGTTTGTGCTTTTATAGTAGAAAATAGAAAATTATAACAAAAGGTATAATATGAACAAAAATAAATAGTTAAAATAGGACGAAAAAAAAAACAAAAAAACTCTTATCCTTTTGTAGTAAAGAGTAGATGAACAATATATGGTTGGAGTATTTTTTCAATTTTATTAAAAGTGTAATCTAAGAATAACAAAGGGATAAAATAGAAATAAAAATTTACAAAGTACTATCATCAATTTATAGTAGAGAGTACAAGGATAGGATGCGATTTGACTTTTTTTTAATGTTAATAAGAAAGGAAAACAAGGAAAAAAGAATAAGAGGGTAAAATAGGTAAAAAAAAAAATATTGTAAAACACCCTTATACTTTTATCGTAGAGAATAAATAATTAGAGTTTGTAAATTAAAGATAAAACAGGGATTGCAGCCTACAAGGGATTGTCGCATCTGAATCGTTAGAAGAAAAAATCACATAATATTTCTTATTTAATTTAATGCAGGTCCCATTATTTCAAGTGGATCATTTGTGTAAGATGAAACATCTTATGGCTCGGGTCGGACCTGCTGTATTTGAAGCCCCCTTGGGACCGTAACCCCGCGCCATGAATTAAGGAGGTGAGAGTAACTGAGTTGTGCGAGCTGTTGATTGATGTGATCACTCTCAAAAAGTTTTGAACTTCAGATTGCTGTGGATTTATCCTAGAATTCCTAAACAAATTTGTTGTATATTCTTAATTGTTCCACATAAATATGTGCAAAAACAGTGTTTGAGGGACACTTGATAGGAAACGAATAAAAAAGTTACCACTCATTGCATGAGTAAATCAAAAGCATTGGCTCCTATAGTACAAAAGAAGAAGAAAATATTGTCGAGAAAATAATCAAAGCCCTCATGCAAGTCTGCTACAATTAACAACCCTGATTTATTATATAAAATCTACCAGAATAACAGAATAATTCAAAGTGCAAGAAGACCTAAAGTTGCCACCAAAAAAAGAGATTACCCGAGAACAAAAATTTCAGTAATCAAAATACTAGATAGGCATTGATAAACTTTGCAGATAGTCAATCCCAATGCTTCAATTTACAGAAATGCCAGAATCTTCATCTAACCTCTGATCCGGTGAGGGGCTATAAATATCACACTCCTTTGGAGGCTCGCTCATGCTCCTTCCATTTCCCAGTTTATTTCTCTTTCCTACGCTCGGTTCTTTCTCTCTCTCACTCCTAACCTTGCATATGCTCTTCGTTTGTGGTTCGGCTTTTCCCTTGGGACACTCGTAAAGAGTAATTACACCACTTCCGTTTTGTTGTAGCATTTCTTCTTCTGGGCCCACCTCTTGTCCTAAAAGAACCTCGAGAATTTCAACTACTTGGCTCATCTCAGGTCTTCCTTTTGGGTTCTGGCTAATGCATTGGTATGCTAAATTAGCAACTTTAAGGGCAGTTTTAGTTGCATACTGCCCCTCCATTCTAGGGTCCAAAATCATTAGAAGCTTCTTTTTGTGGTTCAGTATGGGACGGGCCCAGTCAACCAAGCTATGTTCTCGGCTAGGCCTACTCTTGTCCATCGCTTTTCTTCCTATCAGCATCTCGAGTAGCACCACACCAAATCCATACACATCACTCCGAGCTGTTAAATGCCCTGTCAAGAAAAAAAGTGTTCGAGATGAGTAGTTCACAACCAAAAGAAAACACATCACAACGAGTCATAGTACCGAACAATCACATCCCAACTAGAAAGTTTCAGACACCTAGACTCCAAGCTCATGTAACTTAAACGAGACATTACATACGAACTGATATTCTTTTACGTCAAGGAAATACTAAAGACTCATTCTAACTTTAAAAAAAAAAAAAGTTAACATAATCCAGATTATATATGAAAGAAGCATCGAGGACCGAGGTAGAAGTGGGTGTGCTCAATCAAGTAAACTAAGTTACTTCAACACAAATACATGTCCAAGTCATACATCTAAACAAGAAGACACCCATGCACTGCAGAAATCAAAACCCAATTTGTGTAACAGAAAAGGGGTATTAATATCTCATACTTGAATTCAATTGTGAAGTTTGCTAGCCTGCGACAAAGAAACATTGGTAGGTGTAGCAGAGGCCAGATAACGGGGGAAACATATGTCGAAGTTAGTAGTTATCATACATCAAGTGTAAGTGTGCAATACAAATTAAAAATGTTTATGTCAAATATTCAACACAACTTCATCAAGCATTCACCATATAGGCCACAGATTCTAATGATCATCCCAGCAAGATTTTTCTAGTGGGAATTGGTCATGCAACTATCAGGTTATAACAGAAAATATGAGCAACAAAAGATAAATAAAAGCCTAAGTAGAAAAATTGTCCAGACATTTACAGCAAATGAGCCACACTAGTTTAAAAACAATATTGTAAGTTGATAAAATGTAGTTTCCTCCGTTATTAATCGAAAAAGAAAAATAATGTTGTTTCATTTCTCATACATTTTCATGCCAATTAAAAAAATTAGTTCCTATGCTTATTTTCTTTCAACAAGAAAAATGTTACTCATGTGTTATCTATCAGACTCACCAGTCATTATATACTCCGGAGCAGCATAACCGTAAGTACCCATGACACGTGTTGATACGTGAGTCTGGTCTCCCATTGGCCCATCTTTTGCAAGACCAAAGTCAGAAAGTTTAGCGTTAAAATCCTGCAAGTTATTGCAACAATTTCAGATATACAGTGAAGAAAAAGTGATTAGAAATTTCTGAACTTACACGTTCACTATTATTCACTTTTTAGAGTGACAACATTTTCCAAAGAAAGCATATTTAAAAGTCATCACATGCCTTTCATTACAAAATCTGTTTATTTTGAAGTGCACCGGCTCTATATCAAACAGGTACTGTGGTTTAGCCATATAAAAAAGGTAAAGATAAAAGTTGAGTAGCATAATAGCATATCAGGGGATCAGCTTTTACATTTTATGTAAATAAAGTAGTTAAAGGTAGTTAATGAATCTTAACCAGATTTAATAGTAACTATTCGGAAATCGAGGATAAATACTAACCGCATCGAGCAAGATGTTTGACGTTTTGAAGTCACGATAAATAACAGACCTTTCCGCACCATGAAGAAAAGCTAGTCCTTTTGCAGCATCTAAAGCGATCTTAATTCTCTTCGACCAAGTTAATGTAGCAGAAACTCCTACCAGAACAATTCTGCTATGGTAAGTAATATTTAACAGTATTTCAACTTACGATTCTGATATGGCAAGTAGTATTCAACAGTATTTTAACTGACAATAGGGTTCCTGAAAAAAACACTTACAATAGGGTATGAACAACTTAATTTTTTAACAAAATAGTTCGCCTGAGTACTTTTATGTGCATGATTTCTCTTCTCCATGAGGCTTTGATTGTTGTTCTTTGATCCCTATTAACAAAAGATAGGAAAATAAACCTTTTACGTCGAATCAGTACTTGTACAACAATTCTTCTTTTCTTTGATTATTCCTGTGGAAAATTTGTAATCAGTGTCTTCTTAAGCTTGACCGTGAACAACTAACCTAGGCAAGGACAATTCATTTTAGCTTTTACTAATAAGCTATACCAGCCAAAAGAAAATTTAAGATAGTGGGTTACATGCTTTCACAGGAGACCTTCACATTCATTAGTCATATAGATAATCTTCAAAATCATCCTGAATGAAACATAAGAAGATAAAATTAAATACTCACTGCAGAAAAGTTGCTTTTCCAAGCTCCCAGATGCCATATATTCATAGACCAAAAGCCGGTGATCATCCTCACAACAGTATCCAATGAGTTTCACCAGATTAGGATGACTTAGTTGGCCAAGATAGTTCACTTCTGCCTGCAGAATAGCATTTAATAGATTTAAGGAAATTCTAAAATGCAAAAACTTCCAAGTTCATATAATTATTTCACAGAAAACATTCTATTATTTTCCACAGGATAGCAGTATTGTTCCACTGGATATATGCTATCAGATTCCTGAAAATATTGGTGTATACTCATCACAATCATTATCCAAGCCTTAAATCCCAATAAATAGAACCAAAATAAGATATCCCACTGTTCCAATCTAGAGTAACTTGCTCATCTATTTTTGTAACACGTTTCCTTTTGTGTCACTTGTATCCACATTCTTAGAGGTCTCCCTTTACATATCCTCACACTTTCTAACCGTTGCACTCAATATCTAGTTCTAGGTTGTACTCTATAACATCATTATCTCTTAGCAAGTAGTTATTTTTATGGGGTTGCCAATTGAATGAAAACAAGCCATTGCCTCTAATTGCGGTCAAAATTTATGAAGGATTGCCCTACACAAGTGATAAAATACCAATAAGAAAAGAAATATAAAAAAATAAAAATAAAAAATGAAATGGGTGATCAATAACCACAGTTTGACTTCGGAAACTTCATCTTGAGGTTCTCTCCTGTAATAATATGTAACACAATACCAATCTTTGAACATCAACAGTTACTCGGTTCCTACTAGCTACTGCAAAGGCAGATATGAAAGAAAAACAAAAGATAACATGAAACAGAAATTAACAAAGAGGATAATTAATTTAACTATGGGGGGAATGGTTACCAGCCATTCTTTGTCGCCTTGGAACCCTTGGGGATCAAGCTCCTTAATGGCGACCTTTGTTGTCTTGTGACCTGGCCTCACATTCCCATCTATAACTCCTTTATACACTATACCGAAACCACCCTCTCCAAGAACTTGATCTGGTCGAAAGTACTTCGTTGCCATTCTCATTTCTTCATACGTAAAGATATTCACATTATTATATCCAGGATTTAAGCGGAGGTCCGTCACATTTCTTGGGCTCGCGGAAGTGATTCCTGTACTTTTTACAACACTTGTATCTGGTGTAGTAGGACTCTTGGGAATTGCCAAGTTTGGCTTTGAGTGGGGTCCTATTTCAACCAAGATAGAAGCCAGAATTAATATTTCTTATATTATACTTTGCAATTATTTAAATTATTCATACTAAATCAACAATTTAAATAATTCACATTAGCAAGTTTGCGTCCACCTTTTTAAACCTATTTGGTAAAAGGTGGACCATCTAAAAGACTAAAATCATCATTTTTGTGCCACAGAACAATTCTTTCCGCATAGAAACAAAACTACATAAATCACAAATGATAAAGTACCCACTTAGTACGCATTTCCCATGCTGTAGTGATAACTTTGTACGAGCGTTTCGATCTTTGGGTGACTTTGCTCTTACTTCAAAAGTTTTATACACAGAGAAATGTTTTGGTGTTAAACTGGATATCACTTCAAGGGTATTAAACAAAGTATACCTTGCCTTACCAAACAAAGAAAATGCTTTACTGAACAGTATGCCACCATCATTATTTACACTCTTTCAAGTACTGCTCTCGAGTACAAATAAACCTAACGAATATATTGAACTACTACAGTCTGAATGTGGCAAGTCAGTAAAGATGGACGTTAACACAAGCCTAAGCAATATTCAGTAAGTTTTAAAGAGAGGCACATAATTTTACAAGCACATTGAGACCAAATTGCAAATTAACAGCTCTGATCTAAATCGACAGTAACTTCGATAGGGTTGTGTACTACTTCACAACAAAACATATATCACAGAATCTCTATATTGTACTCAAAGTGTAACGATAATATAAATCCTTTGCCTCCTACTAATCAACAAAACAAGCCATACAATCTTTTATTCCTACGGCATTACTCTTAAACCAATTGTTAAAGAGATATG